>VZUI01044297.1:0-45882 GCA_013401135.1 Cettia cetti | reverse complement strand
GCCCGCGGGCGGCCATGGCGCTGCTGCTGGCGGCGGCGTTCGCCCCGCGGCCGGCGCGGCCGCACCCGCAGTGCCTGGACTTCAAGCCGCCGTTCCGGCCGCCGCGGGGCCTCGCCTTCTGCCGCCGCTACGCCGAGTTCGGCTGCTGCGACCCGCGCCGCGACCGCGCCCTGCTCCAGCGCTTCTACAGCCTCAGCGCCAGCCTCGACGAGCGCACCTACGCCGCCTGCGCCGGGCACCTGCAGGAGCTGCTGTGCCAGGTGAGACCTCCGGGGCTCCCGCAGCTCCTGCTGCACTGAGGGGATCGCGCCGAGCAGGGTTCAGCCGCACAGGGGTCTTCTAATGCGCAGGGGACATCTGCAGGCGCACGGGGGTATTCAGCCCCTGCACGGAGCTCTGGTGTAGGCATAGATGCTTCTGCCCCATCACAGTGCTTTGGCCCAGGTGTGTGTGCATCTCCTCATGCAGGGCTGCATCGAGCCCGGGTATGGATGCTTTGGCCCAGACATGGGTGCATTGTTCCTATGCACTGGTGCAGGCACGAGGACTTTGGATAATCCAGGGGAGCCATGACGTTAATTCCCAAGCCCAGAATGGAGTACCTGCCCGCAGGTGCATCAGCCATGGCATTAGTGCCTGGGCACAGGCACGGGTACATCAGTACACACACTGATGCATCAGGGATACCACAGCAACCTAGGCACGGGTTCCCAGGCACTGGAAGGAGTGACTGTCCATCATCAAGTACCCCAGTGGACTCTTTGTCCTTTGGCACTTGTCTGAAAGAGGAACAGGGGTATTGCTCTTCTTTAGTTTAGGAGCAGCAGTCTCAGATAGGTATGTGGGCAGTTACAGTTTGCAGACTCTCCTCACCCTCCCAGGGTTAGGACACCAGACCTGCTGAAGAAACCCACAGGCCACACTCCTGCACAAATCTTGCTCCTTGTTAGGACCAATTGATGGGGTCAGGTGGGGTTTGCTTGTTTTTTGGGGTTTTTTTTTGTATTGGATTACAGCACTTTTAGCATGTGCCAGGTGCTAGTATTCCTAGTGATGGGTACAGCATTATGCCTGCAGATGTTGTCTAGGAGCCTCTGTGGTGGCCACCCTGCACAGGGGGGAATTTCCACTCAGAGCTGATGTTCTGTGGTGAGATATGGTAATGGGATGAACACAGTCTGCACAGAGCAAAGTGTCTGACTCTATCATCCGTGGATGCCTTGCGTGTATGAAAATGCCCCTGAGACAGAGCAGTGGCAACTCTGCACTGTGCAAGTGTAAACCTTAAATTAATTCAGACAGTGGAGTCTTGTCTGCCATGCTCAGATGGGATCAAAATAGTTTTTCAGAAATCCTGCTCTTAGCATTTTGCTGGTACCTCTTGGGTTCCTTATAACATGAAGAGAAAGACAACACTTTTTCACACCAGGTTCTAGAGAATTGACTTCTATTTCACCTCACATTGTACTGGAAGGAAAAAAATCTGAATATATTTCTGAAACAAGCAGTGTCTAAGAGTCCATTCACAGATAGGAAACCAGTTAGCAGTGTGTGCTAAGCACTCCTGCTTCTGGAAGTGATAACTAAGTCTCCTGTGTTTGTCAGAGAGCCAACCATTGAAAATGTCTTCAGAAGCAGAGAAATATTTCAATGTGGGAGCAATGATTCATTGAAATGCTCTGATGAGCTCAGTGCATCACCAGTCCAGATGTGGCTACAAACCACTGCCTCTGGCTGCACAAGCACGTCATGGAAGTTCAGTCAGTGCAAACACTCTAGAACATTCTGCTTCTATTCATTCATTGTATATACAATTTATATCTTAGACCTGAATTAATAAGTGTGTTTCTGTGACTTAGCATGCTTCTGTCTCTTTCTGCTCACAATTAATGATTTCTCTCAAATGTGATCAAATTATATTGACAAGTGTCTCAGGTTGTACTTGTGGATTCCTGCCCTTTCTTGAATTCATAGCATAATAGAATAGTTTGATTTGGAAATGACCTAGTCCAACCTCCCCTGCAATGAGCAGGGACAGCTTCAACTATATCAGGTTGCTCAACCTGTCCATGAATGTTTCCAGAGATGGGGCATCCATCACCTCTCTTGCAACCTGTTCTGGTATTTCACCACTCTCATGGTAAACAACTTCTTTCTTAAATCTAATCTGTATTGACCCCCCTTCAGTTTGAAGCCATTACTTCTTGTCCTATCACTACACTGCCTTGTAAAATGTCTCTCTCCAGTTCTCCTGTGAAAGGTGCCATAAGGTTACCTTGGAGCCTTCTCTTCTCCACCAAACTGCAAGAACAGATGCCTCACTCTGCTTCTTGGGGAACAGCTTGCTTAAAGGCTTGAGTTTCCAGATGGAGGTGGTCAAGGAATGCCAGGGATTATGTGGAAGCTAAAAGCTTTTCTGAGGAGTCCTGTTGCTTCCTCCAGGCTGATAGCAGCAGTAAATAAGACATTGTCTGATGTGGGTGTTCCACCAGATTCAGACTGTTGAAATTCCCCAGATAAGGAGCTGCCACTGAATTACTGGAACAGACTGGTTGCATTTGGCTAGCCTGTCTTAATGTGACTTGTTTTGTTTTCTCATGAGTTATTTTCATAGTACAAACTTGTTCCAGCCCTACTAAAGTAACTGATCATCTGCCCATTAGTTTTCTTGGTCTTTGGACCACAAGAGAGTTTAAAATTAATGAACAGACAGCATCATTTGGAATTTACAATTTAGATCTAATATTGATCCTGGGCTCTGACTAAGGTAGAGCTTCTTGGTATTTTGAGTTATGTGAACATGACAGGATGATGTGAAGGCTAAAGGACCACAACATTTGCTTCAGAAGCAAAGAAATTCGGCATAAGGTGAGGCTCCATCTCCTCCAGAATAAAATTTGGAAAATATTTCATGTGTCTTGAAAATACCCTAGGACATGCTTAGGTACTTTCAGGCTAGTGATAGATCTCTGAGTATCACTGCCAGTGTAATGCTGTTGTAATTAGCTGTATGCCACCAGGAATGTTGTAAGGAGGGAAGAAGTTGCCCACAACTTCTATACACCTTCGACACACCTGAGACTGTAGTGAACAGCCTGAAATGGCAGAGACAGGAAATCCATATCTCTGGGCTATTTTTAATTCTGACCCTGAAGCCAGGGCATTGTTTTGCAATGCATAAGATCACTGCTTGCTTTCAAAGAGGCTTTCAGACAATGAGGTACACCTGAGCACACTCAAGTTAGGGGCCTCCTCTCTCTGAATAAGAAACCTCCACAGGAAACAACAGACTGAGCTCCCACCCGGCCCTCCCATCAAATTCCTTTTCTGTCTCATTTCAATTTGTTTTCTAAGGCCAATTTTTCAGTCATTACAAGTGAATTGACAAATGCTCTGTCTCTTTCTGTCCCTGGCACACCTCGTGTAACCAAGCCGAGTGTGTTACCCAATCTGCCTGTGTAATTTCAGTGCTTTGTGTCACAAGCAATCTTCTTTTTACCACATTAATTGCTGCTCATTTGAAAGCATAATAACCTTCATTTTGCAATGAATGGCTTGACATTCCAGGAGGAAAGCTTATTGTACACTAATGATCTGTTATATGGCCTCTCAGTTTATTATGGTATGTAATGGAAAATAAAAATTAAATATTGTGTATGCTTATCAGCTAATTTAAACAGTTCAGAATCTCAGATGTTATATCTTTTCAGCTATTGAATAGTGTCGTAATCTGCATTAAGAAATATCTCTCTATAGATCTAGAAACAGCTCTCTATTTTTTTAAATTAAGCTGGTTTTGTTTAGTAATAGGAGAAGCAATGCCAGATAGGAATTAAAAAATACAGAATTTATTTAAGTAGTAGTTTCTCTTCTGACCATTGTCGTCTCAGATATTTATCAAAATATAACTTTGAAAATAATTGAGCCTCCACAGAGTCATGTTGCATTATTTGAAGAGCACTTTTGAGGTGCTTGTTGGGAAGATGCATTACAACTGGAAAAAAATATTGTGTTTATTACAAGGAAAAACCCTTGCAAAAGAGGGTTTTGCAGGCTTTTTGAGTCACTTCGGTCAGTTTGAAACTAACAGGCAGTTTTAAGGAAAATGTGTCTGTAGGAGTTCTCATCATGGAGATTACAATGAGCTGTGTGAACTTGATCCAGTCCTTAAGCAGATTTCCAAGGCTTCACCTTCCATAAACAAGAGTTGAGCTGCAGCTGCTGCCAGTGGGCCTTGCCTGGATTATGGCCATTTTGTGCTCACTGTGTGAAATCCTGTAACCTCAGCATCCCTTGCAGAACTTGTGACCCATGGTATGACCATGAGATGCCTTTCACCACTCCTGGCTGGGTATATAAACTGTCTGTAGGCAAAGGTCCACCAGCAAAAGCAGGTGGACCCAAGCAAGGATGGTGTCCCCCCCTCCTCCTGCACTTTCACATCCCACTCCTTCCAAGCTGTAAATCACATCCATGTTTGAGGTGCATGCCTGGATTATCAGATGATGAGGTACGAATGTCCCAGGCTTTGGCCCTGGTAGCATTTCTCATTCTATCCTCATTGTGGAGATGCAGGGCCTGAATCTTCTCAGATAACTCTTTGGTTTCACTTCTGTTCTGTGATGGACCTTATTATTTCATAGAGTCAGAGCATCCAAGGAAGAAAAGTCTTTTTCCCCAGTACAGTCTACTAGGGTGATGTAGCAACATAGGCATCAGTGCCGTTTGGTTTTTTTTAAAGTTCTGTGGTTAGAATAAATGAGTAACAGCTTGAGGAAGTCAGCTTTCACCAGGAATATTGAAGATAATTTCCATGAGTTCTGAGACAAACCCCCTTTCTAAGATCTCTCCCTCTGTTAATATATCTTCAGAATAAACCACAACATATCTTTTAATTAGGATGAAATACCTCCAATTAGTATCAGGGCTCAGCTGTTTTAAATCTGCTCCAGGAAATGAAGCTTCTTCTCCCTTCCTCTAGGAATGCTCTCCATATGCAGCTCACTTGTATGATGCAGAGGATCCCTCCACGCCCGTGCGGACGATACCGGGCCTATGCCAAGACTATTGCGCGCAAGTGTGGCAAAGCTGCCGCTCCATTTTTCGCTCTCTCTCCGCAGACCCAGGGTTAATTGCACTGGAAAACAACATGGCAAAGTTGTGCCGCTACCTGTCCCTGGAGGACACCGACTACTGCTTCCCACAGCTGCTGGCTAACCAGAACCTTAACCAGAACCTGGGGCTGGTGACGGCAGACGCCGAGGGCTGTCTCCAGCTCTGCCTGGTGGAGGTTGCCAACGGGCTGCGCAATCCCGTTGCCATGGTGCACGCCAACGATGGCACCCACAGGTTCTTCATCGCAGAGCAGGTTGGCCTGGTGTGGACCTACCTCCCCGATGGATCCAGGCTCGAAAAGCCGTTCCTGAACATCAGCGAAGCTGTGCTCACCTCACCTTGGGAAGGAGATGAGAGAGGGTTTCTGTGTATTGTCTTCCACCCTAAATTCAAATTAAATGGTAAAGTCTACGTCTACTATTCAATTGAAGTTCGTTATGAAGAGAGAATACGAATCAGCGAGTTCAGAATTTCTCCTGATGACATGAATGCCTTGGACCATGGTTCTGAAAGGTATTGTACACATGCTTCTCTGGCAAAGGAATCTAAGATATTAGAAATTGTGCAGATCTTAGATCTTTAAGAACTTGTGCATTTTTAAAGACTATTAATGAATGAGACTTATTTAGCTAAATGCTTTTGCATTCCGAAGTGCTAGCATGTTAGTCCAAGTCCATGTCTAGTGTATTGAGGTGCAGAATGTGTGTGTCCTCCATGGATGAACAGCAAGTGTTCAGGGATAAAAAATGTACAGTTCTCAGTTCTGGCATGTCTGAGGAATTAACTAAACATGGATTGAACATTATTTATAGTTAGTATTTTGGGGTTATTGTTGGATGGGGCTCGGAGGTTTATTTGTTTATTTTATATTTTTATGATTACCCGTTAAAATAGACTTCTGCAAAGCATGAGTGAAATTCATTCCAAAGCCAAAGGTTTCCAAAATTAGTATAAACAAACTAAGTGATACCAGACCAAAGATGGATTTGGTCCCATATTTCTTTATCTGAACAACAACTCAACCCTTTGATATTACAAATTTAATACCAAATTAAATAAAACACAAGTCACTATATTATTACTGAGTATATTTTAATTGGAAAGGTCATTTGTTTGAGTCTGGTCTTGCAGTTGTTCCACACTAATATGAAGAGATGATGAGAGACTTGTTTGTGGAGTCAGGCTCAAGGATTTATAACCTGTTGCAGAGCTATGTTATAGAACCATTGTTTTAAGAGCCCCTTGAAGATTACCAAAGCTAAGATTTTTGTTTCATTATTTGCATTTTATTAGTGGCTTTCCAAACACCCAGCTGTGGATGATTCTAGCTCAAAAATGCACATAGCCTAATGATAGAGAGGGGATACTGGTTTATAAAGCAATTACAGCAACCCAGTGTAAGCAGAACTGTAGATGACAGGTAAGGGGAATTACAAAATGGCACTCGGGAAAGCGAATCTGAAACCTGCAGATATTGACAGCCCATGCTGTCTTGTTTAAGAATCCTCAGGCTCTATATTTGTAACAATTTCTGTGCTTACTTAGCTTATGGTTAGTACAGCAAAAGCTTAGGAAAACAAAATTGAGGTCTTATTGTGCTTATGTAGGCACAGGTCCCACTGACTTCATCCTGAGCTGCTGCTCAAGAGGGAGCTCAAGCTGACACGTGGTGTGCAATGCCTCGGCACAAA
Source organism: Cettia cetti (assembly GCA_013401135.1). Classification (NCBI taxonomy): domain Eukaryota; kingdom Metazoa; phylum Chordata; class Aves; order Passeriformes; family Sylviidae; genus Cettia; species Cettia cetti. Next base: position 39,076 of record VZUI01044297.1, on the reverse strand, counting down.
CACGTGTGTCTGTTTATCCTCAGATATTTCTCAATGCATTTTGGATTTTCCATCTTCTTTGGGAGGCTGAGGAAGATTTGCCTCTGTCCATACAGGATCCTCCCTTACTCCTTCTGTCAACTGGAACCTGTGCACTCTTGCACAGTTACCTTATCACAAAGATGCTGACATTTAACAGGAGGTGACAATAACTCCATATTGGGTTCCTTCCCACAACTATCAACATTTCAGAAGGAAAAAAAACCTGTCTAAAAATGAGGTGGTGTAAGTAAATGTTATAATTTGCTTTCATAGCAATTAAGATGCACTGCCAGTATGAAATCTAGGCTTTTTTAGAAGCTGGAAATAATAAACTTCAGTTGTTATACCTGGAAACCTCCACTGGATGTATTTGTGGCTTTAGCATTTTATAAAATTATAATTTATGTATTTTCCCCTTTCATGCTATGGAAGAGGCATAGCATAAACAAGATAATTAGGAGTTAAAATTAAGGTAAATTTTGTTTGTACTGCTTTGAATAACCTTTGGTAAATTCAGTTTGTTGGTGGGGCTGCTTTTAACTGCTCTTTAAACTCATAAGGTCCTGAGTGCACAATTATCATTTAAGAATTCTTCCCTCTTTGGGAATTTAACTATTCCTTAATGTTTGAAAAGTTTTATGTTCTCCTTGAAAGCGCCTGACAGCATTGTTCCAAAAGCTGGGCAGATGCACAGATGGGCTGGAGTCCTTTCTCTTACAATCTCCAATTGGTTACAAGCTCAGATGCCTTTTCTTTAATAAATTATAAAGAAAAATTAAAAACAAGTTTAACAAGGAGGAAGAAAGAATCAGAGGAAAAGTTTAAGTAATTAAAAGTATATTTTGTCATGTTATTTCCCAGACTTTCCATATTACACAATTTGGTGTTTCTGTAATCTGGAAAATATGTTGAAACTATTTAAGGTTAGAAAATCAGCTAAGCCCAAGAAAAATTTAGCAACATGGATATGGAGGAATTTGTATCAAAACCAATCTGTAGCTGCTTCCATCTGTCAAGAGCTACACTGTCATGACGTTGCTCTGCTCTTTGCATAGTGCTTGTGCAGTAAGTAATTGCTTTCTCTCTGTTTTCACTTAGGATAATCCTTGAAATAGAAGAACCTGCTTCCAACCATAATGGAGGAGAGCTGCTCTTTGGAGATGATGGCTACCTCTATATCTTCACTGGAGATGGAGGCATGGCTGGGGATCCTTTTGGCACCTTTGGAAATGCCCAGAACAAGTAAGAGTGGATCCATCGCTATGGCAGCTCCAGGGTCTGGGAAATCAATGCCAGCTGTCTGAAGGATGTTCAGGGGCAAACACAATTATCTTGAAATGGTTCTTTTTTCAGAGATCTTCAAAGCCTTGTCTTTTCTAAAACAGAAAGAATGAAACCCTAGACTTTCCAAACCCCCATCTCTCTGATTTTTTGCCAGGGTCTAGTCTTAGTTGGTTTTTTTATCTTTTTCATTTCTTCTCCCAATACAGATCTGCCCTGCTGGGCAAAGTGCTGCGGATCGATGTGAACAACAACGACCACGGGCCCCTGTACCGAATCCCTCCTGACAACCCTTTTGTCAGCGACCCCGCGGCTCGCCCCGAGGTCTACGCCTACGGAGTGAGAAACATGTGGCGCTGCTCCTTCGACAGGGGGGACCCTCACACCAAGGAAGGGAAGGGGCGCCTCTTCTGCGGAGATGTGGGGCAGAATAAATACGAAGAAGTCGACATCGTCGAGAAAGGGAAAAATTATGGCTGGAGGGCAAGGGAAGGGTTCAGCTGTTACGATAAAAAACTTTGCGCCAATTCTTCCTTGGGTAAATGGGTGTGCTTTGATTTTTAATTCCTGCCTTTGAAGTCTGACTGCTTGGTGGTAAACACAGTTCTTTGAGATGTAAACCTCTGCTGTCTCTGTCTAAAAGGGAACCGGCTTGGGCATAAATACTGAAAGTACAAATGTTACCGTTTCTGAGTTAGGAGGAAAGTGAAATATGCTAGCTGGTTTTTTTCTAAATGATTCGTGTTGTTAGTGAAATTACTTAGTGATTCTGTGGTTTAGAGGGACAATTTAATCTTTGCCAGATAAAATAATCTTTTGTACAGGAGCAAGAAAAATCTGGAGGAATTGTGTTTTTCTCCATAACTCACAAGCAGTGTCCTTATTTTAAAAAAAGAGAGAAAAACATTGACTGATCAACCCTTATACACACTGCCTGCTTTGCAGGGAACTGAATGTACAGTGTATTTTCATTTCTTTTAGCTATGCCACAAAGGAAAACCTCATTTTACTTTCATTTCTTTAAACTATTCAAAACTTGATTGAGGGTGTTTGCTGGCTGGCTAAATTCCAGTGAACATGTGAAGTCCGAACATATTGAATTGCAAGGGCTGATGTGGATCATGTCTTGTGCTGGAACCTCTTCTCAGAGATTCAGGGAGGCAGTGGAGTGGGCTGGCACTGATTTGCATTAGCTGAGATTCTGATTCTTTTCTCTTCTATGTGCTGTTGTTTAATTTTCTTCCTAATATTAACTCAGTTTTAATTCCTTCCTTTTACTAGCTTCTCTATAAGAGAGTGATTAAGTATATTTTTATACAAATGTCAAGAGGAGGGAGCAGATTTTTTGCACTCCCTTTGCTGAAGCAGTTGTTCAGAGAGCTCATTTATTGCTCTCCTGTGTGACAGTACCCACTTGAGCATTCATGGTAGATACTTTACCGAAGTCTCCAGGGATTCAGAGCAATTTTTGATGACTTTAGAGACCCTTTGTTAGAACAGTGAAATGTCACAGCCCCTTTAGAATGATAAGTACAGCTGAAGTGTAGAAAACACCTGCTTTAGAGGAAATTCCCCTGCTGCAAATTCCTTGCTGGCAGAGCTGCTGGCTTGGCTACCTGCAGCATCTGCTACATGGGTAGGGAGAAAGGCTACGAGGATGTGGAGGAAAGGGTACCATGATGTACCTGTGAGCCAGGAGTTTCAAAAGAAAGGGGGGGAAAGCACCTAATGGAGACCTTCAAAATTCTCTCTCTGTTTTACATTTGTCTTCTGTTTTAACTTATATTTCACAATTAATATGCCAGTACCACATCATTCATGCCTGTGCCATCCCATAAATATTTGATGACCCTTTCAAGTTGCTTCTCCATCTCAGAGGAACAGAAGCTATTTGTGCTGACATCTGACATCTTTTCATCAGTGCCTGCAGTCTGGAGTCACCCATCTTTTTTTTTCCTTTTACCACCTAAACAAAGCTGCATTGGGCAAACTTTTCCCGCATGGGTGTAGTGACTCTTGGAGTAACCTGTGAATTTGTAGCTAAACCAGACAAGCTCTGTAGAAATGTGCCAGAAGTGGCTCTAACAGAGATGGGTTGTAGTGGGAGGAGAAGGGCTCAGGAGAATGCTGAGGTGTCTTGGTGAGGGGCAGAGCAATCAAACGTGATTCTGAAAAGGTGAAAATCTAACAACTCCATTGGCAATTCATTTAAATAGAGGATGCACCAGGGAACCTGGTTGTACTCTGCCAGTCTCAGAACAATCTAGATAAAGAGCTATTTTGCAGCATGTGCAAAACAAGTCAGAGATCTTTTCTGCCCTGCAGACGATGTGCTTCCGATTTACGCATACCCACACAAAATGGGGAAATCCGTTACAGGAGGCTACGTCTATCGGGGCTGCGAGTCTCCAAACCTGAACGGCCTGTACATATTTGGTGATTTTATGAGTGGGTAAGTAAATAGGACACTCATTAAATTGTAACCCCAGCCAAATCCCCTCCCAAAATGGCCTGATAGCCCTTCAACTCTCCCCTCTTGTTTTTTCATGTGCTTGTGTTGCCCTTGAAAGACAAAGGGTTGCAGGGTATATATTACATTTAGGTTAATATTAACAATCTTTCACTCTCTGCAGTTCCTATTGTAGCTGCTGGGGGTAGGAAGCATTAAATATCCTTTCAGGTGTCCATGCTAATATTTATAAATCATCTGAGTCAGGTTGTAGAAGTGTTCTTTTGCCTTGCAGACGCCTGATGTCTTTGAAGGAGGATCATGCTACTGGAGAGTGGCAGTACAGTGAAATCTGCATGGGGACAGGACAAACATGCATGTTCCCTGGGCTTATCAATAACTATTATCAATATATCATCTCCTTCGCTGAAGATGAAGCAGGTAGTCTTTTAACTTTATGTCACACTGTGTGTTTCTGGTTTCTCTTCAGAATAAAGCAACAGAGAAGGGATCAGAGAGGACTCCTTGCAGGCAGCGGGTAGTGAGGAGGCACAGCACGAGTCTTTAAAATGCATTCCTAGCATCTCCCAAATATCAAACCAAAGCTACAATGCTAATTTTGAGGTCTGTGTGCTATGCAGTGCCTGCAGTGGGAGTTGGACAGTCAGTTGCCTTGGGACTGAGTCTGGTGTGCTGGACCTGCTGCTGCCCGCACACCTTCCCTCTGGAGAATAGGGAGCAGAGGGGGGCTAGTAGAATAAAACAAAGCTTAGAAAAAACCTCTCGTTCACAGTGCCATGCCATGGGGAATGCAGGCCCTGGGAGCCTGAGAAACTGAAACCCAAGGGAGAGCAAGTCTATCTTCTTGTCTAGTCAAGAAGGCTGTGGGCATTGTTAACAGATACAGGGAAACAGATGTCATGAATGGCAATTGTATACCTGCTCACCCTGGGCTGGGGTATTTGTATCTCTCAAAGTGAAGCAGAACAAAAGCCTATGTTATGTCTTGAGTGAGGCATCAACAATAGTCTTTAAGTCCATATTTTATTAGTGCCAGTTGGGATTTTGCCTTACGTAGGACTGAAGGATACAGTCTCAGTGGAGCTTAACTGTGTTTTCATGACTGGAGACATTTTGCTTTCTAGATGGGAGCTGCTGTGATTCGAAGAGGAGGAAATAAATAGTCCTGGGGTGATAGCTGGTGGTGTCCCCCTGTTGTTTATACAAGGGTGTTGCAGAATGTGCAGCCCATGCAGGCCCTGGCTGGGGGCAGGCAAGGGATGAGCCCCACAATGTGGGCTTCCTGTGTGACCCCAGCAATGCAGGAGTTGTGTTCTGCCCAGTTCCAGGGAGGTCTTGGCTCATGATCACAAGCACCTGCTTCCAGAATGCTCCAGCTTTTAAACATCTGGTTTTTTCCTGCAGATTATGTCAAGTTTGGATGTTGCTCAAATCTTATAAATGCAAATTTTATCACGTGAATATAAATCCTCCAACTTAAGTATTAGCTTGAAAGTTTGACCTTTTTTTTAGAGTTAAATTCCATTTTCTTTAATGGTTGATATTCATGGAATTTAAAGCTATTTCACAGTACTGTAGTGAGAAGGATATCTTACCCCTAAATCAAATAACTTAGTTCAAATCAACTTTATGCCAAGTGCAATATCAAGCTGTTGATTGCAGCCCTTGCTCATGCACATGAGGATGATCTCCCTCATCCTGTGCTTGTCAACAGAGTCTGAACAAAGCAGGGGTGAAACTTGGCCACCTTTTTGCCCTACCTGTGCTTCGAATAAGTACAATAGAGCTGAGTGGAGATTTGGGCTGGAGTCTCTTTTAGAGGTAGTTAAACGCCTTGCATTTCCTCTATAGTAATGGAAAGAAATCTGTTGATAACAGTGGAGTGTGGTTGTTTTATATGCAGTGAACAGTTTTCTCTTGCACCTTTTTTTGTGTACTGGGAATCTAATTTTTTACAAGTTTGCCACACAGTTTATTTTATTAGGGTTTTCTTCACAGAAGCATTTAAGCTTTGGGGTTGTTGCTCTGATGAATGTTAATCTATCTGGTGCAGTGGATGTGAATATGTGGTGGGGAGATCTCTATTTTTGGCTCATTGCACAGCCATTATAAAGCCACCAGCCCCATCCCTGGCCAGCAGAACATGTCAGAGACACCCAGGGACTGTGTCTGTGGGTCACATGTGTGTAGCCTGTGTGCTTCATGGCCTGAGCATCCATACTTCTGCCTGATAACTCTCAGGAAAGAGGGGCAGGATGTAATGCACACATCACCACAGAACTCAGTGCCAGATGTTTCCCATCCCCATTGGGACCAAGGCTGCATCTGGCCTGTCATTAATGAAGCTCACCAGAAAAACAAAGAAACCAGCCAGGGGCAGCCAGTGGTTTCTGCCCTGGAATAATCCAGAGGAGCCCAGCCCAGGGCAGCACAGGAGAGCAGGTAGGAGGAAGGAGGCTCAGCCCCAGCTGCCACCAATTGCCCACACATTCCTTTGCTCACACTGACATCTCTGTTCCTTCCCCTTTTCCCCTTGATTTACCCACAGGACACCCAAAAAATCTGCCCTATTCACTAAGCAAGTCTATATTGCCTCTCTTTTTATTTCCTCTTCCCATTTAAAAAAAATATTGCAAATGTATTTTTTTTCTCTCTGATCCTTTTTGTTGCACAGCTCAAGCTCTCAAAATAGTGCCAGAAGGACTGTTTATCCCAGTCTCCCCTGCACAACAGGAGAAGAAGGATAGAAATGCAGTTAAGAGAAAATAAGTCAAATCAATGGTGATGGACATTGTTTGGTTGAAGGTCAAGCCCTGCACATGTGACCTGACAGAGCTGTGATAAATCAAATGCCTTTTGTGTGAGATATGTCTCACTCTGTGAGTGTGCTAAAGAAAGCAGTCTTTTTCTCCTGTAATTCACCCCAAAAGAGTGCTTTATCCAAGTGAGCAGAAGACAATGAACTTTCTTAATTTCCTTTCCTTTCAACAAAAGTAATTCAGGGTTTGACTGTTTTACAATAGAGGAGTCAAAGGACACAGATTGTAATGAGATGACAAGGAAGGTCTGGGCAGGTGAACCTGCAGTAGAAATTTGTCCAAATAGTAATTCATGACAATTTGTAAAAGCTGCCACTCACTAAGACTATTTTATGCCAACGGACTGCAGATGAGCTCTCAGACCTGTGATGCAGAGTTAATGCCTTTGTGCTGTACAGGACAGAAACTCCATGGACAGTTTTCATGGGTGTGTCTGTTCGTTTTGTTTTTTACCAGGGGAATTGTATTTCCTGTCTACTGGTGTACCAAGTGCCACAGCTCCCCATGGAGTGGTGTACAAAGTGGTGGACACCTCCAGGTATGAGATGTTCATGTTGCAAGGCCTGGTGATGGTGCAGTGAGTCCTGGCATGGATGGTGTGGATGTGATGGTGTGGGTGGGATGTGGGACGGTGTGGATGTGATTAGTGATGTTAGCTGACTAATTAACTCTTCTCCCATGCTGGGCCCTTCTGGGGAGGTCAATCAAGGAACATCTGGAGTAACCCATTGTGGGTCTGCTTTGCTCCTGCAGTTGTTGGGGTCTACACTGCCTGGTGCCAAATTTTTATGGGACCTATTGGTGTTACGTGGGTTTGGAGGCTTCCTAAATGCTAAAGGAGTGTTTTATGGGTGGCTTGTCTTTCTTGGGAAAAGTTTCTCTAGATTCCTGCCCAAAAGGAGGAAGTCTTTCCCAAGGTGTTTATTCTGAGTTCCTCTCCATCCCTTTTTTCATCTCCCACAAAAGCCCTGTGCCACCTGCAGTGCTTTCTTGGGCAAACCAGACATGAATATCAAAAAGTACATTTTTCTTAGTGTTTCAAAGAGCAATATGGATTGGACAAGAAAACAGGACCATCATTACACCTCCTGGATTCCACAAGCCTATATCTGAGACTGGGCAAGGCAGGGAATAGCTATGTTTTATGGGAAGACTTACAGCTGTTTTTTCCATCTTCCTGTTTTTAAAGTGTTACTATTATTGGCTAAACACCAAGATTCTTTCAGCCAGAAATGGAGAGTGAGATTTTTGTAGCTTTTTTTTTTTAATGGATTAAATTTACAGCTTTAGCTATCTGAGGATTTTGAACCAAACCACTTGTCTAGTTTTATGTTGAACCAGTCCCCAAAGTTAAAGAGCCCCCAGATCTGTCATGTGTTACCTCCAACTCTCCTCTGTCAGGAGCACTTTCCATTATCTAATGCAACGGAAGAGTTCCTGTAAATTATGTATTAAGAAGCTGGTGTTACGCAACCTTTGCAAAAATAAAGAAAGCAGAAGTCAAACACAAGCCGCAAGTTTAAGTTTTAAAAAAAGGTTTCATTCATGTTCAGAGTACCAAAAAAAGTAACTGGAAAATTCATAAAAGTAGGGAACTGTCCTTGTGTAGACAGTTGAGAGAGAAGCTCTCTGCCTTCCACAGAAATGCAAATGCAAACAATCCTAATTGTACAGGAGTTCTACCCTCCAAATGCAAACATCATGCATTTTTTAATCAATTTGAAAACCCCTGAAGAAGTCTGAGGATTGCCAAGATAGCTGTCATAGGAAAAAGTGGTGATGAACTGGATGTGACTTCCCAGAAGTGAGATACATCTCTATGGCAAACAAATTGTGTCAAAATAAAGCACCATATTAAGAAAAAGCCTTTGGAGGAGACACAGAGTTCTTTTCTGAAACTAATGCATTTTTGGCACGACATTTGTTTGGGCTTTCTGTATGAATAATAGTGTGTTATTTTGCTTCTGTGAAAACAGTCTGAAATCTTGCGTACACATGAACTTTGTGTCAGATGTTCAACATATACTGTCTACTTTTGTAATTTTTATTTTCAGTTTGATTGATCTCTTTCTGTAGTGCTTGAGCCTGCCAATATTTTATTTCCTTGTTGGCTTCAATAGTGGCAATTGAAACCACAGACAGAGGACTCCACTGCCTTGTGAATATTTGGACTTTCATCAATGGTGATCTGTGATTCTTCAGTTATGTTTTCTACTGTAAGAGATTAATTGCATCATTTAAAGAGATTTTTTTTTCTCAATAAAAATTACATTCTTAGAAAAATAATGGGAAGAAAAGTGTTGCAATGCCAGAGGAAAAGGATTAATTGTGCAGTGTATTTGTCCCTTTTTTTCAAGGACAGCACCACCAGGAAAATGCCAAGTTGAGCCATCACCAGTGAAAGTCAAAAGCAAGCGCATCCCGTTTGTGCCAAAGGAGAGTGAGTGTAACTCTTGCTGTTTATTCTTAGTTCATATTAGCTGGCAGTAGATACAAACTCCAGACTTGCACCATCTCTCCACATGTGTGGAGACTACCCAGAACTTCACTCTTCAGGGTATCCTCAAAATTAAATCTTTCCAGATGTTTTGGATCTGAAGAGTTGGTTCAAATAAGTCATACAGTTATTTCCCCTTTCCTGGCCGCATGAAATTTGCTTTGTAGTATCCAACCCTGTTCATTTTCCCTTTTTCATGCTATATTGTGGATATTTCATTACCACCAGCTTGGTTTCCCTGTAACTGTTCCTGCCCAGAGACCGTGTGCCCAATGGTGCTTTTCAGTGACAAGTGATTCTTTGCAGTAGCTTCAGGTAGTGGGGAGGATATGATGGGTGAAGGGTTGGGAAGTAGCTCATGGAGCAAGATGAGAGCTGAGTCATTCTTAGTTGAAAGTGAGAAAATATGGGATGAGAAAATGCTCCCAAAAGAATCAGTGATCACATGGTGAGGTGAACTTTTGGCTTACCCAAACCCTCCAGGGCCTTTTGATTGCTTCATGCTGCAGGAAGTATTGTACTACTGAAGCTGGAGTAGTCAGTGGTGGAGCTGAATCTGCAGCAAGCCAAGTACTATTTATCTGAGGTGCAAAAACCTAAACACAATGTTAGGATCTCAAAAGTAGACTACGTAGTATCACTGTTCTTTTTCCCTGTGAATTTAATTTACACATGTAAGTACCTAGGCAGCACCCTAACAACTTCCAACTCAGCATAGTCTATGAACTTTGTCAGAAAGCTAATGGTACTGTAGGAACTCCAAAGTCAGGATACTTTTATTTAATTTTTAATTACATTAATCACATTACATTGCATTTGAGTCGCTAACCGTTCCTACAACTTTGGCCTCAGGGAATAATGAGGGCACTCAGCACCTTGCAACACTGAGTCTTTAAGGTGGAACAAACTCTAAGGCTAATTATTGACTGCTGACATGCCTGAGGATGCAGTATCTTCAGAAATGTTCTCCCTTTTCTTGCTGTGCAGGCAGTTTCCAAGTATTAGTAACTTGGTTCATGTTCAATCATTTTTGTCTGGTTCTGCTTATGCATTATTCTCTATGCAAGTCCAAAGTTCAGTGTTCTAAACTATACATATAACTAAATCTTTTGGGTTTGTTCACAAGGTAGTTTTTGTCATAAATTAAAACTTAGAAATGGTGGGAGAGATTCTAACAAGTGTCTCAAGGACTACACTCTCTTTTTGGTGAAAAATAAGCAAAACCATTTTGATTCAGAACCATGCAAACAAGGATGTGTAGCTGTAAATATTTATTGTTTTAGCATTTAGTCTGAATGTAACAGAATCACCAGGGCCTGTGCCTTATATTAGCTACGAGTGCATTTTTTGAAGTGTATTTAATAAATAGTTTAATAAAGAGTATTATGTAGTGACAACTTGATCCAGTGAGGTGAAAAGCACTCCCAGGTGACCATTAGCTTTCATACACTCCTACACAGTATTCAATCAGTCCCAGGGTTCTCAAGTGCTTTGCCAGACCAGGCTCCAGCAAATGAGCTGTGCACAGGTAAGGCCTTCAAATCTGTTTCTTGCCTTGAGAACCACAGCTTTCAAAGGCAGGAAATATTTTCATGTCATGAGCACAATTCCTTTTCATAGAGCATTATTTGGAAAAACATGGACCAGTGCAAGGGTTTGTCTTTTGGGGACAATAGATACTAAGCACAAATAAGACAGTGATATTTTTCCTCCTCTCTGTACTACAAAGAAAATGATGAATGAGAATGCATAAATCTGGGATATAATTCAAAGTCATGATGTCTTTGCAAATGTCTGTGACACTGTCCCAGCTCTGTTGAGTGTTATTCCGTGAAATTTTAAATTGCTTCCTTCTGGCAAACTAAAACTTATTTTTAAGCTAAAAATAAAGCACATATGAATAAGCAAGTCCAGTAACACCTGGAAACTGTGACAGCAAAGAATTTTCATCTCTTCAGAGTTCAAGGCTCTTTTATTTCTTTTTTCTTTTTTTTCATAAGGAAGAACAAACCAACCCCAAATCCTGTTTTATGTGTTGTCCTGGCAACTCCGCTCCTCTTGCACATTCCAGTTGCCAGAGAGAATTGATTTTGAATGTTCCCAATTTCAGCTCCTCTGAATAAAGCATCTGGCCCAGTGGGGAGGCCACGCTCTCCTCTGGTAATGATCCAATCCTTAGTAATGAAGGGAAAAGCAGAAATAGTGCCTGTCTGTAAAATGCTTTCGGCAGCTCTTCACCAGGATATGGTGAAGAGCTCCTCTGCTGACTGTGAAACTCCGGCCCCTATCCTTTAAGGGCCAGGCTGACATTTGCCAATAAACCACTTGGAGCTTCCTTTTTGGGAGAGGCTCAGTGCTGGCGTTCAGCCCTGCAGTGCTCTCCGCTAGCTAACAGCAGCCGGCATTTCTCACTGAGGAAATACCGCCTCGCTAAGAGTCTTGCTGCTTCTCAACAGGATCAAGTAGGCAAATTCCAAGAAATTAGTTATATAAGTCAAGAATCAGAACCGGTTTCGTATTGTTGTCCTCAAGCATTGCCCAGACTCATAGTTTTCTGGCTTCTCCCCCAACAGAGTTTATCATGAAAACACCAACAGCACCGCCCCGGCTGAAGACCACCACCGCGGCCCCGCGGGGAGGCGCCCCCGAGCCCCAGAGCCCCCGCACGCCGGCCGGGCCCGGGGTGGGCCGAGCCGCAGCGGCGGCGGGGAACCGAACCAGGACGGGCAGCACAGCCGCGGGCGGCGGCAGAGGCCGCAGGCCGGGGAAGGGGCCACAGGAGAGCGGGCAGCGCAGGAAGAAGAAGCCCCCCGGCAATGGGGCCGTGCGGCTGATGCGGCAGGGCCGGCGGGGCCGCGGCCGGGGCAGGCTGGAGATTTTCATCGACGGCGAGTGGGGCACGGTGTGCGACGATGGCTGGAGCCTGCCCGCCGCCGCCGTGGTGTGCCGCCAGCTCGGCTTCCCCTACGCGGTGCGGGCCACCAAGAAGGCAGAGTTTGGGGAAGGGACGTCCCTCCGCATCCTTCTGGATGATGTGCAGTGCTCCGGGCAGGAGAGGACGCTGCTGGAGTGCTCCCACGCCGATGTCGGCACGCACAACTGCTCGCACGAGGAGGATGCTGGTGTGGTGTGCAGCCGGGAGGAGGTGACGGATCGGTGAATGGAGAGCTGGGAAGGCGGCTGAGGGACTTGGAGCACATCCCTTTCTTCCCCAACCCTCTAAACCAGCTGCAGTATTGAGGAGGGTGTGCCCTGCTTTGAAGATGCTGCGTTTGATCAAAGTAATCTTATGTTTTCTTCGTGTTCGTCCCCATGCATCTGCCTCAGAGGGAAAAAATAAGTAAAATGAAGCACTGAATTGAGTATGTTGTGGGCAGGGGATGCATTTCTATGGGTTTTTTGGAGGAAGAGACTCCCAAGCATCAGCCTTTATAGATCAGAAAAGAGATGCATCCTGTTGTCCTTTCCCATTTCAAAATACAGCATTCTTCAGCTGTGCTACACAATATTTTGCCAAAAAATAAATTCCCAAATGACCGTGTTTCACTCTTATGGAAGCATTTACGTTGTTTGCCTTGCTTTGCCAGCTGCAGCTCTGAGCTGAGGTTTCAAAGAAAGTGCCTTTCTAAATCTGTGCCTTTCTTTCCAAATTACAAAAGCATATATATTTTTTAAACTTTCCACGCACTAGTTTAAAGGAAAATTATTTTTCTGTAATGTTTTTTATTGGTATAAACCTCTTGGTCATCATGGATAAGCAAAATCAGATGATTTAGAAGAAATCATAGTGTACTGTGTGGAAAATATTTCTGCAGTTTACATCAGCCTAAATGAAAAGAAAATCTGACCCCTTTTACATGAACAGGATTGAAAATCTGTCCCTTTTAAGATGAACAGGATCATTATCCAGTTTAGCTCTGAAAATACTATTTACATGTTTCTCCACTTTCCCAAATTTTATGAAGGCACATGTTTTTTCATTCCGTTTTTCACAGGTGTGAATGACTAGACAAAGTTAATGCACTGGGGCAATAATCCTGTAATATTTACCCCTTTTTAGAGGATATTAAAAAAAAAGCAAACAAAAGCAACCCTATTTTGTCTGAAATGTGTTTTTCACCTGAGTGGTGATGGGAGACACACGTTGTTTTATGAAAGCATTTGGCCTGGTTGTTTTTCCTGGTGTAATCAAGATAGGTTTTGTCCTGCTGCTCACACAAGAACATGAGAAAGACCAAAAAAAAAAAAAAAGTCCAATGGAAACCCATACTAAAAAACCTTAAACATAAAATGACCAGTGTGTCCAGAAAAGTTTACAAGCAAAACCTTGTACCTAAAGCTCTTACTGTGGATATTTATTTTAACCCAGTTTCAAGTTGACAGTATCTTCTTCAGCCTAAAACATGTATAGAGTAAATTAATCTGTTTTAAATATTTTCCCTGAACTTTCTGATAAATACTTGTTAAATTGGTTTTGGTATTAAAAAACACCTTCAATACACTAAACCAGATGATCAAAAAAAAAGTATTTTCCCCTACTTCTTATGAAGTATAAAGGGGGAACAGATGTATAAAGTGCCTTTTGAGAAGTACTACTCTCATTTTGTTTGAAAACCTACGAATGCCATCACACACCAGACTGTTATCAGGCCTTTCCCATTGCAATGAAGTTGCAAACTCTTTTGTTTCAAGTGCAGAAATTCACTTCAGGCACATCAAAACGTTCAGGGAACAGGAGAGTCTTGTAAATTCTTCTGTTAAAAGAGTTGGAAGCTATTGAGCTGGTGGGACTAGAGGGCTGGAAGAAAATGGAAGGTGGAGATACAATCTTTCCTTTTCTAAATTCCTCTTCTGCTTCTTTTGGCTCCTTGGCCAAATTTCTGCTTCCTCTTTCTGGGAGATTTTAAGAAGAATCTTGGTCATAGTTATACTTCAAACCTTCTGGGTAGAAAAAAAGACCTGCACAACAAAAGTTACCCTAAAGGAATTGCAGTGATTCCAGGATGTCTGCCACAGAAAAATTAGGCAGGAATTTCACCATCGTTTTCTAATAAGTATTATTTTTCTAATTTATCTATTACTTACCCAGCACTGGCACAGGGCTCTGCACACCCCGTGTTTGCTGGTGAGTGTGTGCTGATGCTGCTACGTGGGTGCTGCCAGCTCCACATGGAAATATTTATCAGCAGAGAAAGAGATAAGACTTGTAAGTACATGGTTTTTTTCCTTTTATCCTTTCTTCCAGTCTGCACTGAGTGGAGAGGGTGTTCAAATAGGATCAAGCCAGCTCAGTACACGTGCTGCATGTGCACGTCTGTGCCTGCCAGCCCAGTATGCTTCTATAAGGCTGGGAAGGTATTTCTGACCATCTTGGTCTCTTCCAAGCTTCAATTACATCTGTTCTAAATCCTGGTATCTGTCAGTCTAGTTCACTGGTATTTAAGTTATGAGCCTGTACAATTTAAAGCACACAAGTACACATGCATTCAAATACCTGCTATCTCATCTGTTGTTTAATAGGATCCTTACTGATATCATTTTTATATAGCAGGATGCCACACCAATTAAGCATTAGATAAACTAATAAGCCCTGCTGCTACACTTAAACATGACACTCTACTTCCTGGATGTTAATTCAGGATAAATCTTAAAATAGTACTCAGTGCAACCAGACTTCCTCATGTACTATGTGGCAGTCCCAAACTTTTGCCTAGTAGCAGTATTGTTTATTGCCTTGTCTGCTGATCCAACTCTGTGACTGAGACTGGAGCACCTGCATTTCTCCTTACATGTCTTTCCTTAAGTTAGCACAGCTGCATCACATAGAGGACCCAGCATATCTCTAAGGGAACAGTATAAACTCAGCCTTTCCATGTCTTTTTCTCCACCTCCAAAGTAAAGCAGCACTGCCCAGAGCTCAGGGTTTTTCACTTACATCCTTGTGGTGCCCAGAATCCAGCCTGAGCACTGCCACACTGTTTGTACAGACATTATCTTCATTTCAACTTACCATGCTCTTTCCAAGAAATCCAACAGATAAATCTTCCCAGCATATCTAGGAATAATCTTTAGAGCTTGCTGCCCAAGCAGTGGAGGGATAGTAAAATAGGTAATGTGTTGTATCAGGGGTTCTCACTCAAATGCTGGCAAAACCCTCCTGGGAGCTGATCCTGGCTGGAGCATGCCATGAGGATTTCCTCCATGTCAGGGGAATTTCTGCTCTGCCCAGGTCAGGCTGCAGGGTATGAGCAGCATGAGCACAGGTGTCACATTAATAAGTGCAGTGGTCTGTAATCAAATTGTACCCAAGACATGACTCAAGTTCAGAAAGCTCAGTGGTGGCACTGTGGGTGGCACTGGCACAGGGTGCAAAGATGAGCCGGGGCCCCAGCTGCACATGCTGCCATCGTGTCTGTCTTGCCTTTATCTATAGCAGCCCCTCAGCAGTTAGACCTTTGTGCTGGGCTTTGTGATGGCCAAGGGAGAAGAGCAACCCTTGAACACCTGCCCTGCCCCAGCAAAACCCTCCCAGGGCTGTGCCCAGCTCAGCCTGCCTCTTCTTTCACCAGTTAGCATTGATATGGCTGGGGGGGGGGGCCAGTCCCCGGCAAAATCCGTCCCTCTGTAGAAGAGCTCAGCCTGTTGCTGTTTGGGTGTGGTCAACATAGAAATTCAGAAGCAGAGAGGAGAAAAACAGTCACAACCTATCAATATCCAAGCCTGCTTTCCTCTCAGAAACATGCCAGTAGTCCTCTCTAAAGGTCAGCTTGGCATGTGAGATGCTTTGGCCTCCTTAGATACTTTCATACATAAACACACATTTTTCTATATGAAAAGAGATGTAAGCATCTTTTGATAACTACTATTTGTATTCCAAATTTAAGCTTTAAGAAAGCATAATTTTTTTTCCTCTCTAAAACTGCAAAGCATGAAACCCATTTGATGTGTGTTCATACCTTACTGTCTTGTACATGACTTTCCCAAGGTTCTCATGTCTGGGGCACAGGTGCAGATATAGAGATGCCTTGAGCAATGTTTCAACATTATCAGAAAAGCAGCTACTATGGAAATGGCAATCATTCCTTTACAATAATGTGGTAAATAGGGATGCTATTTTTAATAAAAAAAGTCTGTAGTGTTCAGTCAGTTGTACAAGTATTACATCAAGCAGTTTGTTCCTCAGGGGCATTAGCTGTTGGCAATCACTAAATCCTTGGATTGTTTCTGTTATTACTAACATCTTGCCATTTACTCGTCCACTCCATGCTAGAAAGTTTTATTGACCGAGAATGATCAGGACCTCAGGATATAAGGGCTGGGGGACAGGGTGGAAATCATTGCAAAGGTCTGTATTTGGCAATGCTGGGTAAGGAACACCTAGCCCACTGCAGATTTTGTTTTGCCTCCTACATCCAGTGTAATCCGTGGCTAGAGGTCTGGTTTTAGATCAGCTCATTTATCATTATTGACTTGTTATAAGAGTTTTCCTGTCCACATCTGCCATGGTAAATTCTGAGTGACCAGGCTGCTATTCGTGTGCTGCTGAAGGCATTTCCCAGCACAAGAGCTGCCTATGCTCTGCCTTCTCCTTGCTGTCCTCACTTACAACTTCAACAATGCTGCACCTCCAGAGAGAGAACAGAATGTTTTCAAACCCAGATAGCCATGCAAAGCCAAGCAAAAGAGAGCAGGGCTTCAGACCAACCCTATGTCTCAGCAGCTTTTCAAATTCACCTCGAAACTTCACCTGTTAACAGTTCCTCCGCTGTTCGATCGGCTCCCAGGTGTGTCTTGCTCCTCGCGTTTCCGCAATGTGCAGCTTGGCACCACGTCCGCGCGGTGGCAGCTCGGTCCCCAGCAGCAAGGGGACACGCCGGTCCCCAGCAGCAAGGGGACACGCCCAGCCCAGCCTTGCTCCTTCCTCCCAGCGCAGCCTGTGGCTCCCGGGCAGATCCTAAACACCCGAGTGCTTCACTCAAGGGTATAGAAACACGATAGAATACAAGCAAGGGGTTGTATTAAAGTTTGTTGGAAGACAAATTTTTGTTGAAGTCTATCTTTAAAGCATGGAAAACAAGACAATTTCTGCAGTGTACCCGGGCTGTATAGTTAGGGGAGTTATCAGCTCATAATTATATTTGCCTGAGAAGCCAAATTTTGAGAGCTTACCTGATTTGCTCAGGGATTAGAACTGTATCACATAGCCTCTCTTTCCCATCAAAATGTATAAAATACCAAATATTTTATCACCTCCCAGTTAGCTGCTCACAAACAAGGTACAAGCAAGAATTTTTCACAGGAATTATTCTGATTCCAAATAAAAGAACAACTTACAGATAGTTATGATCTATTCTTGAAGTATGCTGAAAAACCATTGATGAAAATCAGGAAACCAGTGTTGCATCAGGAAGTTCCTTGAATATCTTTAAAAACATGGTTTCATCGGCTAACTTTAGTTTTAAACATCAGCTAGCTTTATTTTTTAAGTCTTCTCTGGGCGATGCTATTCTTGCTATCAGCTGTATCTCTCCTAGTCATGGATACTCATACTATGATGTCATTATATGCACTGCCTGACCGGTGGGAAGGAATGGTAGCTTTTTCTGAAAACAAGCAGTTTTAAAACCACAGCCTTAGGGGGTGGGGGGAAGGGGGAAGTAGTTTCAATTATGATAAATGAAAACAACAGTTATATAATAATGATGGTCTTTGAGAATATGGACTGTAAACAGAGGAGAAAACAGTTAATGGTTGTAAGGCAATTACTTTGAGCCGAAGAAGGTACTACCAGTTCAAGAAAAATCAATGTTAACGTTGGATGTAACAGAAAGCCAAATAAGAAAATCAAGGAAAACCTGCAGATTGCTGCCTTCTAGCACAGTCAGTTTCCACTTGGAAACTGAAGGGAGCTGATTCTTGAAGGTGCCTGGCAGATGATTGATGCATTGGATGGACAAAAACAGGGGTGCCACCAGTTATATCTTCTCCTTTCTTCTGCAGAGAGACATGACCATATGGGAGCTGCTGAGGGAGGGGTGCAGGGAAAACACACACCGTTGGAAATGGGATGAAAACTCCTGCAGTGTCTCCTATGGTACTGCCAAACAAGGCAGAAACCCAGATGTGAAAAATATACATGATAAAATTTCAGGTAGCTGGATATGCTACCTCCAGATGGTTGAGCAAAGCTTGTGCAGAGAAAGGAGTGTATTATGGGGCTGTCCTGTGAAAGTCTGATTAGCAGGTGCTATGCTTGTTCTCCTTTGGGCATAGTGGGGCTGCAGGGATCCTGCTTCTGCTTCTCCTGCTGCACTCAGCTGTGGAAATGGTGGAGAGGAGTGTCAGCCACCGCCCATGCAAGATAAGCAACCTTCAAAAGGATGGAGTGGGCACAACCTGCTGCAGCATTGGTGGTGGAGGGACCTAGCAAGGCTCTGAGAAGGAACGACGTAGAGGAGGGTTTATAGGAGACTGTGGATGCTTGAAAGGCTGCTGGACTAAGGGCAGGATGAGAAGAAAGGAGGATGCAGTAAATGGTTTGTATACCTTGGTTTTCTTGAGCAATTTGGGGTCTTGCTGTTCCTGTCAGAAATCCCCAGGGTGCAGAGGTCCTGCTGAGGCCAGTGATGGTTCCTGGTGCCATCCTCCATCACTTTCCCTCACTCCTTTTGAGCCAACTTACTTACCTAGCTCCCACAACAGCTTGTTGCCATGAGTCCCCCAGTTTAACAATTTGTTGTGAAAAACGCATTCCTCTTTTACACCTGCTGCTGGATCATTTCAGTGTGTACCTTCTTGTTCTTGAATTATGCAAAGTAATGACTCAGTTTGTCCCTATTTATCTCCAAACCACTGGTGGTTTTCCTGACACCTGTCATAAACTCCCTCACTCATCCTTTTTCCCGTTTGAGGCTTAACCTGTTCTGTCTGTACTCCTCTGCTGAGTTGGTAGGGAGAGTGCATGGGGTATTCCCACACAGTGGGTGTGCCCTGGGTTTATCCAGGTCTCTACCAGTATATTCAGGCATCTTGTTTTACTCGCTCTCCCATTTCTAATCCTGTCAATGCTCTGCTTGTTTCTTTGATCTGTACTGAGCATTAAGGTGAAATTCCTGAATAAGTAACACCACTAAATATATATAACTGGCTTGCATGTATATCCACATTTTGTCTTCCCCCATGCATTATTTTTCATCCATCAGAAATTAATTTCCACCATTTTATGGCTTGGTCTTTTGTGTCCTGCAGTCCTTATGCAATTTATGTAAATGAGTATTAGATTGGTTGTTTTGAATAAAGCAGTATCAGTTCTCACTCCTAGGTCTAGATGAGAAACAAGCATGGTGTATATTATGGTGCCCAATACAGACTGCTCTAAAAACCTTCACCTACTGATTCCTACAGGCATCAACAGTACATTTCCTTTGTCTCCTCTAACTTAAAATTATTAAAGTCAACTAAAAGCCTCTGCCTTCCTTGTCCTGGGATGCTTGGTTTGCCTAGGAGCCTTCAGAGGCAAGCTTTATTTAAAACATTTTTGTAAACAAACATAGGAACGTGCTGCATCCTTCCTCACGCACTTGTGCAAAGCATCAGCTCCACCCAGGAAAGCATATATCCATACACACACACACATATATTTATGTATCTGTCACAAAATCATAGAATGGTTTGGGTTGGAAGGGACCATAAGATCATCTAGTTCCACCTTCATCCCCTGCCATGGTCAGGGACACACGTTCCACTAGACCGGGCTGCTCAAAGCCCCATTCAACCTGGTCTTGAGCACTTCCAGGGACAGGGCATCCACAACTCCTCTGGACAACCTGTTCCAGTGCCTCACTACACTCACAGTAAAGAATTTACTCCTAGTATCTAACCTAGATCTACATTCTTTAAGTTCAAAGCCATTCCCCCTTGTCATATCACTACATGACCTTGTAACAAGTCCCTGTCCAGCTCTCTCGCACCCCCTGCCATAAGGTCTCGCCGGAGCCTTCTTATTCTCCGGGCTGAACAGCTCCGACTGTCTCAGCCTGGCATCACAGGAAAAGTGCTCCAGCCCTATGCGCATCTTCGTGTCCTCCTCCGGACCGTGTCCACACCGATGCCCACGGGCCCTCGCCGTGCGGGTGCGTGGGAGCAGCGGCGCTCCCAGCGCAGGCCGCCGCCGCCGCCGGGCTCTTTAAGCGGGGCCGCCCCGCCTGCAGCCGGGCCTCTCCGGGCCCGCCCCGGCCGCCCTTCGCTCGCTGCGGGGGGAGCGCCGCAGCCGCCGCGGATGGAGGTGCTGTGGGCGGCGGGAGGGCTCCTGCTGGCCCTGTCCCTCCTGGCCTTCTTCCTGTACTGCTGCTATGTGCAGTACGTCCACGCCAAGTACGACCGCATCCCCGGCCCCCCGCGGGAGAGGTAAGGGGCCGGCCGGGCAGGCGAGGCGGCGGCGGGCTGGCTCGGTGTCTCCGCAGAGCGCTCCCTGCCAGGCTGGAGCCGTCAGAGCGGGGAATAAAGCCTCCAGCCCGTGCCCATGGGCCGGGCCGGGCCCGGCGGGTGCGGGGTCACGCCGGCTGGGCTCGGCGCTGGTGTGTGCCCGCTGCCCGGGGAGCGCTGGCACCGCGGAGGATCGCGCTGAGGACCGCACGGCCAGGCCTGCGTGTCCTGACCTTCATCTCCCGGGGGGCCACGGCGGCACCAAGGGGCGCTTTAAGTCGCCCACCAGAGCTGTGCTTTTCCCATGACCTGACAGCAGCGTCAGCCGCGCAGGCGGGACCGGCAGCGCCAGCCGTCCCACCCTGCTCCAGGAGGCACATTGACGCTAACAACACCAGGCTCCTGCCGTGCTCTGCTTCGTAAGCCAGGTGTTTAGTTTCTGCCAAAAATAAATAAAAGTGTCATAAGTGATAAGGGGCATTGAAAAAGCTGCCAGCAAGGCAGTGGCAGCACTGTCACAAGGCGTCGTGGTTCCTGCAGGAGTGTGTGAGCTTCCCACTTAACCTCACCTGTGGGTGCACATGCCCTCCGTAGCGTGCCACAGGAAGAGACACCAGCACTCATACACAGCCTTTCAGGGACACCACTGTCTCCTGCCCACCTCCAGGCTCCAGCCTACCGGTGTAATCAGGGTCAGATACCAAGACTAGAGAGAGGATGTTCTTGTCATGCCTAGACCTGCTTGTCCTTAGGTTCATTTTGAGGTGTGAAGGAACACCGTTGAGTGATGGCACACCAGAAGAGCCATGAGTGGGACCTCCTTTCCTGTAATGCAGATGGAGCAGTTTCCACAGCTAGCAAAGGAGTTGTGTTGTATTTGGGGCTTTCACATATTTTTGGAATACAGTTTCAAAGGCAGAGTCAAACAAGCGAAGGATTAAAAGTTTCTGTAGATGTTGAATAACTTAGTTGAGTTCTTGTTATTTTAAGCACCTCCCAGTTCCAACAGTAATGAAATAAGAGTCTGTTTTTCCCCATAGCTTATTTATGCTGAAAAGGATGATAGCATTACTCTCTGTCTCTCAAATGGAAAACAGACTTTGAGTGCAGCTTGCTTCATTTAGAGACTAGCTTGGCCAAATCTTCCCTCAGATTTATGCAAAGCCAGTGGTAATTCTCCACTCACAGTTGAAGGAAGGAATTGATCTCTATGTTTTTAATGCAGCTATGGTATTTGAAGAGTTAACATTTTTTATTAATTTCTTCAATTTCCATATTAGCCAGTAATTATCCTCCTCAGTATTTGAAATGACATGGTTTTGGACAGGAGATGGTTCTAATTTTCCTTAACAGAAATCCACTGACAGAAATGAAGTTAACACTTACCAGGGATGAGCATTTATTAAAGAGTATTTAATGCAAACGCCTCTTTCATGTACAGCAATGCAATAGCTGCAGTCAAGGTTCAGTAAGCCAGGCAAAGAGCAAAGCAATTCGTGGGGGCTCCCATCCAGACCCAAACATCTCCTATAATACAGCATAAGAAAAAGACCTCGTCTTTCATTTCTGAGCTAGTCTTCCTGGCTGCATGCAAGCACCAGCCTGTCTTTGGTCCCCAGTTCACCAGCTTGGTGAGGGCTGGGCATTGGCACAGCTCAGAGTTATTTTCATCTTCCCGTACGAGGACAGCATGAGCAACACTCACTGAGCAACAAGGATTGCAACCCATACAAAACCCTATGTTAGCATCCTCATGACACTCTTAACTTTCATATTCTGCAGCTTTTTATTTGGACACCTGCCAATCATATGGAGAATGGTGAGGAACAGGGAGTTTACGCCAGATCTCTTCCTGCAGTGGTAAGTTGAGGCACATCAATAACATTGAATGGGGTGGTCCTATAGCATATATGGAGAAACCAAGGCCCGAAGACCCTTACAGAATTACATAATTAACATCATTAAGAAGGATGGCAAAGGAGCTAGAGACATAGCATTGATCTTTCAGATCAGATTAGATATTAGAAAAACTTTTCACTGAAAGAATGGTTATCCATTGGAATAAGGATGGTGGTGGAGTAACTGTGGAAATGTTCAAGAGACATCTAGGTGTGGCACTTGGGGATATAGTTTAGGTGTGATTATGGTGGTGATGGGTTGATGGTTGGATCAGATGATCTTGAAGGTCTCTTCCAACCTTGTTTATTCTGTCTTGTGATTCTCTTAATGGCTTTATTGGCTGGGGACTGCAGTAGTTCCCACTGCAATGTGCTCTGGTCCTTTTGAGGTTATTAGGTCTGAGCTGTTGCATGTTGGTAGTTTGTACCATAATTCTCTTTTTTAAAATTTTCTCTTCTTACAGGGCAGAGAAATATGGACCTGTTGTACGAGTGAATGCCTTTCACAGAGTCTCAGTATTGATTGTGAGTCCTGAAGGAGTGAAGGTACTGAAAAATAAAGCCATATCAATAGTGGGGATCAGCCCATTCCTCCATAATGGGAGAGGTGATGCCTGATGATCAGAGCAGCACAGAGCAGTCAGTCTGTGCTCGCCTCTGGCTGGGTTAGGAGGATGAGGTGTTTTGTTCTCCAGGCTGTCCTGATTTATCTCTTCTCAATCAGTTAATTAATTTTGTTACTTTTATTTAAACAGCACATACAGCAAACATTTTCCATTTGTGAAAAGCAGTCTCTGTGCGAGAGCTTAATATCTCAAATGAATAGGGCACGAGAGACCAAAATTCTTTCTTTGAATCTTTGCTATTACAGTAGACTGAGATTTCAGGACATTGGGCAAAAAAGTGCTAGGCATGCCAAGCAAGTGAGGAACTGGGGAATCAGGGCACACCAGATAATTCTTCTGCTCTTCAGACTATAGCTGTAGATGAATAGAGTAAATATGTGTGAGTGAAATTTTGTGTTTTGTCTGGGAAACTGATTGCACTCAGTATTTACTGACCTGAGGTTTGATTTTAGGAGTTCTTGATGTCATCACAGCACCCAAAGGATCCAATGGTGTATGGTACTCTCTTCAGCCTATTTGGTGAGAGGTAGGCAAAACTCATCTGAAGCCACCATGATCTGAAAACAAGTGCAAGATTAATAATGTCAGGTGCATGACATTTTGAGTCAGACTGTTTACCTTAGTGTGGGCATTATTTTCTAGTTCCAGACACATGTAAGCAGCATGTACCTATTAAATATATGTCAAGTCAAATGTCTTCCCAGTCAGGGAGGAGGATATGCTGGGTTTTGTTTTACATTGATCAAGTATCTTTTTTCCCCCTGGGGATGTTCAGTTAGTCTCAGAGCAGTCTGCTCAAGACCATTATCAAACTTCTCAGATTTTAGAGCACTCCATAAGGCATGGCCGTTTGCAACTTCTAAATTCAATTCCAAAACCAGGAAATTTTTCTCTGTAAGTCTGAAGCTTTAAAAAACAATAACAATCCAGTTATTATATTAATTATTTGCATAACAGCTGTAATGAACCAGCATCTTATGGGACTCAGCAGTCCACGCCTACCTGGCAAAAATATCTGTGGTTCAGTTGTTGACCACAGTGATGCAATGGTTGCATACTCAAAGGTGCTCCCTACACATGGGAAAAATAAAAGAAAGAAGATGTGAGAAACTTATATCTGTGACTACTTGGGGTTCAGTGTGCTCCCTTGCATAAAACTGTTCCTTCCCTTGTTTTCCTGTGTGCTAGGTTTCTAGGGAATGGCTTGGTGACTGTTTGCAACCATGAACATTGGCGCAAGCAGCGGAGGATAATGGATCCAGCTTTCAGCCGAAGGTAAGCAAAGTATTTCTGGGATGATCTAGCTGTTGCTTTTACTGTATTGTCATGCTTCTCCCTGCCATTATTTGATATTTGGATGAAAAAGACCTCTACGTTCAGTGCCAAAATCATGTTTAACTTAGAATCCAGCACTCCATTCCCATGCTAAGTATAATTTGACCAGAATTCCATGGAGCAGTGACACCCCTATGAACTGAGTAACGGCAGAAAGGTCTGAAGGTTATGTATCCTGGAACATGGTTATGGCTGCCTTATCCCATTGGAAAAGATAAGGCAGAGGGTTGTTCTGGTTTCCTTGTGCTGCGTGATGCGTTGCATGTAGAGTCCAAAGATAAAGTCCCTGTGCCTTGATGGGCACAGGTCACCACCCTTTGCCTTGACAGATGTTAATTACATGGCAGGGCAGAGCAGGGCTCTGTAAGAAGCTCTTACAGGTTGCTGTAAGAAGAATGTAGCTCATTCTATATGTTTGCTTTTTAATGGATTAAGGCAAATTAATTAAAATTTTAAAAAAACTTTAGGATTTTCTATGGAAAATAACAAAAGTTATTTTGTCTGAGCAAAGGTGTCCTCTCCAGAGCCCCCATTACTCATCTTTATTGATTGTTCAGCTACCTGATTGGTCTGATGGAAACTTTTAATGAAAAAGCAGAGGAGCTGATGGAGAAGCTAGAGGAAAAGGCAGATGGAAAGACAGAGTTTAGCATGCTGTCGATGATGAACCGGGTGACTATGGATATCATTGGAAAGGTACCAGCTGTCCCTTTCTTGTTTCCTCTGCAACTGGCAGGAAGAGATGGAAATAAGAATGCCTGCCAGCAGCAGGATGGGATCAGGAGCTGGAGGCAGGGAGAAAGACCTTTACTTAGCAGTTCCAGAAGACCTGCAGGACTCATAGTGCCACTTCCATTCAGGCTGAGCCATGGGAAAGGGCAGTTAGGGAAGGCTCTGTATAGTCTAGGTGTGGCCTGCAGGATGGGGACCCTTTGCAAAAGTCTTTCAGCCTTATACCTCCTATCCCTCCATGCCAAAAGGGACACACCAGGGCTCTTTCATGGTTGAAGGTTGTATTATTGCCAATTCATGTCACCATGAGGTCTGCCTTACACTGCTTTTCCCCCTTCTATGCAAACCAGTTTGGGAGGAATGCAGAGTAGAAGTAAATTATTAATCCACCCCAATAAGGAGAAAACATAATGTTGATATTGCCCTTCCCTCGCAGCCTCCTGCAAGGTAGGATCTAGCCTGAGATATTTTTAGGGGGAAAGGCAGTGCTGTGAGGCTGTCCTGCTCTTTCACCCACCCCAGCAAGTTGCCTTTTTCTCTCCTGCTTCTCAGGTAGCCTTTGGCTTGGAATTAAATGCCCTGAGTGATGACCAGACGCCTTTACCCAACGCAGTGACTAAGATTATGGAGGGACTGAACAAGGCACGCAACCCCTTCATAAGGGTCTGTACTCTCCTCACTTCAGTCCTCACATTCAGCTGCTCCTGCTCGAGTTCATGGAGCTGTGCAAGGTCCATATATGTAAGGGAAATAGTCGTCTGTAGATCTTTCTCTCCAGTGTGCATCAAGATAAAATTCATTAGTGCTTTAAAAATCTTGTGAAATTAACATTAAAATTTAATGCTTTTTTTTTCTTTTGTTCCCCCCCCCTACATATGTCTCTTTCTGATACGGTTTTATGCTCTCATGCCCATTAAAAATTGAGATTTTTGCCATTTGTCCAAGAAGGATGGCATCTTCATTCAGGGTGGAAGAAATCTGAGCATTCTTGCTGTGAAAAAATTACGTTTTTAACCCAAATTCATCTGCTAGGAAATGATGGATGTAATATGAAATATTAAAAAATTATTTCAGTGTCTCACGAAAGCTGTAGTTCAGGCTTTTAGAGTTTCTGGTTTCCTTTTTGAGACCAGAGATGAGATTCTGCATTGCATGTTGCAGTTTCTTTCCATGAAGAGGTGATGAATTTTGCTCACAGTGCCCAAAACATCAGCTCTGATGAGACACAACTTCAGCATGCACAGATTGAAATATTTCTTATTTCAGCCCAAACCCTTCATCCTGCAGGCATTCAGTTTGTTGAATGGAGAGCTAATGTTTTTGTGACAAGTGTCATTTATGGAAAACAAGGTGCTCACTTGTAAAATAACACTGACATTATTTCTTACCAGCAAAAGGAGTAAAATGATAAAAGAAATTCTGTATTCAGTTCATGCCAGGGAATCAGAAGCTGGTAAAGGAGGCCAGGGAGAGTGTGAGGCTGTTGAGACGTGTGGGGAGGGAGTGCATTGACCGGAGGAGAGAAGCCATCCAGAATGGGAAAGAAGCCACAATGGATATTCTTACACAGATACTGAAAGGAGATGGTAAGAGACACCTTGCTGTTTGAGTGAATTTCTCTGTGGTACGTTTTGCTGTGAAATTCAGGGATGATTGTTTTGGGGATCTGAACTTGGATCTTCCTTTAAAGTTGTTTTCACGCTGAAGATAGTGAGAGTTGCGCTGAAAATTCCCTGTTTGTTTGTGTTGGATCAAATATTGGTCATAAGTCACCACTGAAATGCTCACTCAGCATCCTCTCTCAAAGCCACTTCAGCCAATATGTGCCAAACAGAGCAGAGCATTCTGACTGGTCCAGCTGGAGCACAGGGGCATTTTTAAATTCCAATTGTTTTTCTGTCTTGACAGCTCTGGAGGAGACTAGAGATGATGAAAACATTCTGGATAACTTTATCACTTTCTTTGTTGCAGGTTGGTATTTTAATGCTTGGATATGTCATGTGGGAAGCTGTACTCATTCTTGAGCTGTCTACAAGGTCATGATTAACATCCTTGTTAATCATAATTAACATCATGATTAACATCATGACGCTGTGTGATACTGCTGCAACTAAGAGTCTCTTGGTTGGAAGACCAGCAGTATTACACTGGCGTAGGACCAGCTGGGTGAGGTCTGAAGAGAACTCTTAATTTTCTCACAGGCAGATGATATATTATTCTCTTTCAGTGATATCAACACAGCAAATAATGCCAGGCTGGTGTTTTCCAACCGCTGGCTTCCCACTCTGTTTTCCAGCCTGTCTTTCCACTGCCCACTGGAGTGCCCTTCCTTATGGGGTTCTGGCCCTTCCACCCAGATCCCACTAAACCCCACCAAAAGCATCTTCTACATGTTCAGTGTGTCTTTGCATCACTTCACCCACATGACTAAATGTCATTCTTGTCTAAGTAGGAGAAGGCACTGTCAGGCAAATCAGAAAATGTATGGGATAAATAATTATGTGGCAGATCAAGAGGGTTTAGGTTCATAAGAAGGGGAGGTCAAAATGCTGTTCTGTGGCAGGAAAGATGTTATTGCAGAAGACACCTTTGCAGAAGTATGTTTTCTATAATGCTTTAAAATGGTACATATTTCTATCCATGAAAAAGAGGGAAAAGTGAGAGTCACAAAGTGGATAGGGTTGGAAGGGTCTTCTGGTCCAACCTCCCTGCTCAAGCAGGGTCATCCTAACATGTAAAGCAGACCTTTCAAAGAAAGATGTTAAGCTCTGTTTTCCCTCAAAACTAGTAAATCCTTCCTTTTTGGCATAAGTATGTGTCTCATAATATGACGAGGCAAATCCTGGACCTCACTGGCTTTCCTGTTAGGGAGCTCATGACCAGCAGGTGCTGCATGCAACCACTGCAGCTTTCACTTGGGCAAGATGGGTCATATCCTTGCCAGCTATGTCCTTTTCTTGTCATTGTTGAAAGCTCTTCACATAATCTTTATATACCTTTTATTATTACCTTTATTTTCTGGCATATTTGAAATAAAATATTTGGGGTTTGATGTTTAAAGCTTCCTATTCACAATCATCCTAGTAGACCATCTTGGTATTGTGTTATTATTTCATACTAACTTTTAAACTGGTTTTTGTTATCATTAGGTCATGAAACCAGTGCCAATGAGATGACATTTACAGTAATGGCACTGGGTCAGCATCCTGAAATACTGGAAAGGTATGTGTGCTCCAATTTTTAGACTCAGCTTGATGTTAATTTCAAGGTGAACTTAATTATAAGGGTTATTAGAAAGATAGGATCTGTTCCCAGTAAATTCCAGCTTCCCTTTCAAGATAAACAGTTTCCTAGAACCAATATATCCAAAATGTATAAAAAGAAAAACCTGAAGATAGATTATTTCAGTTTCACCTAGGTGATTTTCTCAAAGCCTTTATACATACGGGTCCCAAATCCCACCTGCTTCAGCTGCCCTGTATGCACATTGCCCCATCCTGATATGAGGTACAAGTTCAGGAGGCCTGGATGGGAATTGGTTGGCTTTTTGCCTGAGGATGGGTATTTAAGTCCAGATCAGTGTCTGGAAAGTAAACTAATAAAATTTGTCAACTTGCCTAGCAAGAAAGAGGCATCTGCAGCTAACAAGTTTTAATTGAACTGCAGGGCTCAGGCTGAAGTGGATGAGGTTCTTGGTGCCAAGAGAGATGTTGACTATGAGGATCTTGGCAAGCTCACCTACTTATCACAGGTACTGTAGCAGTGAGGTAAGATACCAGGCAGACCTGTTTAGTAGCACCTCTGACATGTCATGGAGGAGCCCCACACTTTTAAAGTTTCAAAAGCTTTGCTAATCTTTTATCCTGATAGTGTTTGTCCCCAGAGAGTCAGCAAAAGGTAGCCCAACACATTTGCAGTAGCCCAGCTGTATTGGGAAAGGTGCTTCCCAAATTTACAGATTCCTTCACTGCTTTCCTTAATTATTAACAGTCTGGGATCTAGAGTAGAGTTGCCTAATCCCTATCTGTGTAAGATGAAACAATAGCTTTTAAGACAGGTGTGCAACTTTGAGCCCAACCTGTGTGTGAATCCCACACACTTTCCTAATTCACTGCTCTATTTTTGTTTGATTATTGTTAAAGCATTTTCAGCTATGATCTGACCATATGCAATAAAGTGGGATTTGAGGATAGCCAAAAATAATGGCTGAGTTTTCTAATGTCAGTTTTTCATTACTCAGTCTTGAAATCCTCTTCAGTTTCTCGGGGGTGGTGGTGGAAAGAGTTTGGTCCTAAAAGAGGTCTTGTGTATAGAAATGCTGGTTGGTAATGAACTGCAAAGCCAGGGTTGGATATTAGCCAGTGTTTGTGTTGCTTTTGCTTTTTTTACAAGATGGGGGACACCAGTAGCCCTCAGGAGAGCCTGAATCACAGACCTGGCAGCTGTTCTGCATAAATTTCTCTGTGATTTTAGTAGTCTGCCATGATCCTTTTTGTTTTAAACTGCCCTGCTGAGGTGAGCAACAGTGTTTTACCATTTGGCATATCCCATCCCACAAATTACTGTGCTTTGATAGCAGATAGATTTCATAGGTCTATTTCTCATAAGGAAAAGGCAATTCTTTGTGATTACAGAAATCAGCAGGCTTCCTTAGGCTTCTCCAAACACCATCACAATTATACCACTCCAATTAGGATGAGGTATCTAAACCTTTCAGTTTTAAGACAGATCACATGAGAGGTTCTCAAAGCAGACCATTTATTTAACAGCACAAGCTTGGATCTGTACAACCCAAATCAGTCACCCTTGGTCAGAGCCAGTCCATCACTGGAGTATCAGAGACTATGGGACTCCTCTCATGTTGTTCAGGCAATTCTGAATCCTTTTGTCCAGGTTTCTTTTTCATTAGTCCACTTGTGCATGCACACTGTTAATTGCATTTTCAGTGCGATGCTCATGTGCACTGTTAATTAGGTTTCACTTTGATGAAATAAGCCATTCTTACAGCTCACTGACACCAAAAGAAATGGTCTTTTTCCTTTTTTGTTTTTCTCAGCATTCCCTATTCATTTTCCTTTGCCAGGTTGTTTTTTGTCTTTTTGGGGCTCTGACCTGGCTCAGCTCCTCAAGCAGCAGAAGCAGGACAAAGGCAGGAGCTGAGAGTGGGAAGGAGGTGGGAGCAATCACCCACCCTCATGGCAGCCAGTGCCCAGAACAGCTCATCAGGGGCAGGAGACTTCACTCTTAGATATTCCCTTTGAGTTTGCTTCCTAATACCTTTTCGCTTAGTTGTTCATCCGACTTGAGGTGTTAGATCTGTTCCAGGATCTCTTCTGAGTTTTGTGTCTGTTTCTCTGTATTTTACCAGCTGTAAGAAAGAACCAGGCCTCAAGGAGCTGGCTTAGCCATATTTTGCCCCCAGGAGTCCAAGGCAGATAGACCAGCATCCATTTCAAAAGTTAAAATCCCCCTTTTAGCTAAAGTGAAAGACTATAGGGAAGTAATTAATTTCATTTTGCTTCCTACAGTGTATGAACTAACTGATCTCTTGTGCTTTCTGCTGACACAGGTTTTTAAGGAGTCACTGCGGCTGTACCCGCCCGTCTCAGGGACACTCCGCAGGCTGGAGAAGGAGCTCATCATCAATGGCATCAGAATTCCTGCCAAAACCACCGTCTTTGTGAGTCCCATCCACCAACAGCAGCTTTTAGCTGCCCCAGTTAATCCAAATGTAGCAGACCTGTGGGTGAGAGGGCCAAAATCTTCCCTGGGCATATTGGAACTGGCTTCTCTAAAATTTTTACCAAAACTGGGGTATGAATTAAGACTCACAGTTGGGACTAGGGATTGGAAGATATTTATGGTTTTATACCTCTGAGAGCAAAGAGGCATTTTAGTGTGCTAGAATGTGTGCTATGTTCTTGACTAACAAAAATAAACTCTTTCTTGCCAGCTCAACACTTATGTAATGGGAAGGATGGAAAAGTTTTTCAAGGATCCACTTACTTTTGATCCAGATCGATTCAGCAAAGATGCACCTAAGTGAGCTTCTTTTTACTCTCATGTTATTAAATATGTATTAAGAAACCATTACAGGAAGAGATTTCAAGGAAAGGAAAAGTAGCATAAAATTATTTTTCCATCCCAGTATGAGTAATACTAAATCATCCAAATGTAAATAGAGAGCAATAATGCACAACTTTTGTTCAAGAATTCTTTAGAACATGTTGCCTTACAAAAAAAAAAAAAAACGAAAAAACAAACATATTATTGTTACTAAATGTTTATATTGAGATCAAAGCTTTGGGCCCAAACTAGTTGAATATTTGCCTTAGTATAATGCAAGCATATGTGACAGCCCTGGTCCTAGGGTGCTTGAAATGTCTCCATATTAGAGAAGGGAGAAGGGGCTGAGGGAGAGAAGATGGGCAGGCACGTGGGCAGGCAGCCTAAGTCTAGTCAGTGGTCAGGAGTGCAATAGAAGGGACCAGTGAGTGACTAAACAGATACAGAGATCAGCCACTTTGTGACTCAGGAGTTTTTCTTCAGCCTAGTTAGTCTGGTCTCCTAAACCAAACACCCTCTCACTCACATGGTTCAGACCTGCCCAAAGGAGCAAGAATTGGATGGATTGTGGCATCCTCATGACAGGCTGAAGAGCATTTAGAGTGTGCTTGACATTCAGCTTTGAAATAAGGCTGGCATGAATCAAAGCAGCTCCAGCAGCTGAGCCATACATAAGGAGAGATGACAAGGAAACATGCTGCTGAGCTGTATTGCTGCTCTGAAGCAAAAAAGGAGTTAACTTGGAGACTGCTTTAACAAGTCCAATAGGCAAGGGGATATTTAGACCATTTCCTTGCTGCTGTGATTAAATATTTGCTTGTTTCTTTACAACCAAGCTGTCAGAGTGAGAATGTTGAACTTTTTGTTTTTTGTTGTTGTTGCAGGCCATATTACTGCTATTTTCCATTCTCTCTGGGCCCCCGATCCTGCATTGGGCAGGTGTTTGCTCAGGTGAGTAGAGGCCTGGAACAACACTTGGTTAGCAAGCACTGGGCCAGCTCAGGGTGTGCTGACCATGGGGGGTGGCTGATGCCCTGTGCACTGACCCTCCTCCCCCCAGAGGGAAGATCTCCCCCCATGCCCATGACAGGCATATCACGAGAACAGGCATCCATGCAGCCAAGGTATCTGCAGGGAGGAGCAGCAGGCTGCACTCCCTCCAGACTGTCCTGGGTCAGCTGCTTGAATCCAAACCCCTTAATGGGAATCACAGTCAGCATTTCTGGGCCAGCCAAAGTCAAGCACACAGGGGATGTGCAGGGGGTCTTGGGGATCATCCCGTGGCTGCCACTGACAGAATGAAGGCAGGGAAGGCATCAGCTGGAGGAGGACACAAGCCAGAACTGGCACAGAGAAGGTGAGGAGGGGACCACGTGGACAGAAGGAACAATTTAATCTGTGTGAGCATGGAAGAGAGAATTTCAGGACAGCCAGAGGCCAGTGTTTTGGGGCTGTGCTGTGAGCTCATCTAAGCACCAGTGCTCAGAGTGTTTGGTTTTACAATCTGACTTCCCAAATGGGTTTAACACATAAAGACTGATCTTAGTGCCTGTCAGCTGTCTTCAAATCCAGGAAGTCACAGGTTTCCTGCCCAAACTCAACCAGCTGCATTAACAGAGTAACATTTAACTTAAATCTCTTTATTGACAAAGCAGTCTAAGATAGTAGACTGACTTTAAGCAGCTGCAGTCCAAGCTGTACTTGCTGTCACTGATAGTTTGCTTTTCTTCTTAACAGATGGAGGTAAAAGTGGTGATGGCAAAGCTGCTGCAGAGGTTTGAATTCCAGCTGGTTCCAGGACAGAGTTTTAAACTCTTGGAGGCTGGAACCTTAAAGCCACTAGATGGAGTAATATGTAAATTAAAGCCAAGGAGCTCTGCAAGAGGCTGCCAGGCATGATTGCTCTGGGAGGGGAGCGTGGCATGCTACTGGCAGTGTTTCTTCTGATTTTGAAGATCTTGACACTAATCAAAGGTTAGATTTAGTAGATCCCTTTAGAGGATTACTAGACTGAAATTCTTTCTAACGGTCCTCATAATT
Organism: Cettia cetti; assembly: GCA_013401135.1. Classification (NCBI taxonomy): domain Eukaryota; kingdom Metazoa; phylum Chordata; class Aves; order Passeriformes; family Sylviidae; genus Cettia; species Cettia cetti. The sequence continues at coordinate 5,867 of VZUI01044297.1, read as the reverse complement.
TACTGAAGAAAACCTTACAAGAGTCACTCTACTGAGCATCTTCAATCTGGAAGTGTACCTGGAGTTGCCAAGCTTGTTCTTTTCCTGGGGGCCTGTTTGATTGTGACCAGATTTGAAAAGAACATCCATTCACTGGAATATTTCTGGAGTGCCACACAAGCCCACACTCCAACCCCAGCTCATGGTTTCCACTAAGCTTATATACAATACAACATGGTCTAAGTAAGCCCTTGTTTGGGGAGTTTCTTACTTACACAATTTTTTCTATCCCTGCCCCAAATGAGAATAACAATTGATAGGAAGAATCTGAAAAAAAAAAAAAAAAAGGCAAAAAATCAGAGTCCAAGGCCTCTACTTTCTCCTGTTGCTACTGCCTGATTTTTATTCGGTCTGTTCTACTTTTCTTTTGATATTATGCAAAGCATAGATTCCAAATCCACACTGTAGAAAAGGACTCTCCTTCTTCCTACCGCTCCACACAGCCTGTGCTCACTCTTCTGAGACACTCTTTTCTGTGGGGGAAGTCTTGTTGCATTTATTTTAATCTGGATCACTTTCTTCATCTTGTTTGCCATAAAGCTACAGTAACACAGATGGTTTAGCAGGTACAGGAGGGCTGGAAATAAGTGCCTGATCTAAGTGCCGCTTAAAATGGTGTTCCACTGAAGAAATGTGTCTGCAATTTGAGCTCAAGACAAGAGAAGGAAGGTCCTGCACCCCCTTCTTCTGCAGATGTGCCCGAATAGTTCACTGTGTGTAGGGTTCCAGCCAGGCTCTGCTAGGGAGAAAAACTACCATTTGAAAATGCTGCCTTCTAGAAATATGTGGCTACCTAATAGGAGTTTGGGCCTCCTCCATCATGAAATACAGAGAATTAAAGGTATTTGATGCTGCCACTTTTGTTTATCTTTCTGAATTAAAAGGGCAAGAACACAGTCTGTACACTGTCAGGTTCCAGAGGTGGTTTCCATACCAGGTAAGTAACACCCCTGAGCTTTCCCTGACTTTGCTCCTGCTGTGCACCATCTCATTCAGTGCAGCAGTGGGATAGCAGGCCCAGAAGGCTGATGCTGCTTTTGATAATACAATCAACACCTCACAATGTAGTAATATGACCTGGGGTACCAATACCTGTATTGCAAGGGAAGGTTTAGTCCATCTATCAGTAGACCAGCTCTTCAAGACCTTGTGCTGGAAATCTGATTATATCCTCCTAGACATTAATAAAATCTCATTGGGAAGACTGAGGACTCTTCAGGACATGTGTTCCTAGGAGCTGATGCAATAGGGAGCATTCCCTGCCAAGCAGGCTGGATGTGCTGGTGGCATAACAAATGACTGAATCCTGAGAATACGTCAAAGGCAGGGCAGTATCTCAGTGCTGTGGGGAGTAGGGGGGGAAGCTGTGATAGGGGTGGCATATGCTGTGAACAGCACACAGACAGCTTGACAGACACTGGCAAATTGTGCTGTGGAAATGTGGGATGCCACCACACCAGGGCTGTGCTCAGTGCTACCAATGAGTAAGCTGAGATTCATTAGTTACACAAACACCTAACTGCCTTCTGCCACCTCTGCAATGAGGTCAGGCACCTCCAAGGAGGGCTCAAGGGGGTCTTAGCATGTTAAAATCCTGCTGTGAGTTCTGTCAGCCCTCATGTGCCCAAGACCAGAGCTGCCTGACTGCTTTGTGCTTTACCCTCCTCAGAGGATACTCTTCCTGCTCTCTCTGCAAGCCCAGGTGCCACCCTGCTCTTCAGGGACCACTGGCTCAGGCCTTTCTCTTTTTCCTGCATCCGAGAGTGTCTCCTGTCAGGCTGATTGCCTCCCAGCAGATGGCAAGCACTCATTCCCTGTGCACCCAACACCCACAGGCTCCTCAGCCTTCACCGCTCCTCTCTTAAGTCAGGCTGCCCTGGTACCACTGGAGGAGATGGTGGCCTTTGAGGCCACAAATGCCCTGCAGTGTTCTCATGGTTTCATCCTGCGCCTCTAGCCAGGAGGTGATTCCTCATCTGACAAAAAAAAAAAAACCAAAAAAAAAACCCAAAACAAAACGAAAAAAACCCAAAAAAACACTACCTCCCCCTCTGAAAAACCAAAATGGAGCAGGTTTAGGAAAGTTGCTTCCTGGTGCCCTATATGCCAAGTAGTGCTGGCATCAGCTTTGCCAAACTCTGTTGAGAAATCTCCGACCATAAGTGCTTAGGGAGACACAGCTGTGCCTGCCATGGGCTGTAAAAACACCTGGGAGCTGCAGCTGTCTTGGACACCACAGAAAAGGACAGATTTTCTTCCTTCCAGGGAAGAGAAACGTATTATTTCAGTTCTAGGGCAGTCATTATAGCACCAAGCCCTCGGCTAGGGTTTCTGGCTGGTAAGGCAAAAAAGCAGAGCAAGGTCTGTCTCCCTAGTTCTCTTGCTTGTAGGAAGGTATCATACCTGCATCTAACTTTCTTCTTATCCTTTTCCTGGGTATTGGGCAATACAAAGAGAAATGTGGAAATGACTGGTGGGGTGGTATCTTCCTAGTGCCACCCTTGCATGGCCACACACAGGCCAGTGTTGCATGCCTGGAGGTTGGATGCAAGAAGGTTTCTCAGTTGACATGGAAGTGCAAAGCCAGGTTGTTCAGGACTTTCATGCTGCCCCAGATGTGCACACATGCAGCTTTCACCCTGCCCCAGATGTGCACACTTGCAGCTGGACAGGAACTGTCTGGAGACAGCCAGAAGCTCAGCTAGCAGGAGTCAAAATAACTGCTGCCCTCAAAGGCAAGGGCACCAGTGATGACATGTATGCCCAAGAGTCTTTATTAGAGCTGTCTAAGTCATCCTCCTGTTCTGAAGTGGCTGCTGCAGGTTTCTTTGATCCCTCTCCCAGACCCATAAACTCCTTGCCTCCCTCTTCTGAACTCATGCCCAGGACTTTCATGTATGTGCTCAGAGGGAAAACTTTCCCCCCAGGATTTCTCCCCAGGTTTTTTTTATGCTAACCCAAGAGCTTGATCTTATCCCTTCTAGATCAGTGTCAAGAAATAGGGAAATGCTGTTGCCTAGATCTCTTGGGATAGGAGGGAACCAGCTAGGGAAATTGCACCCAGAGGTGTCTGTCTTTCAGAAGGCAAACAGTTTCAGTGCTGGCATGGGAAAATGGGATGCTTTCTCACCCCAGTTAGTCTGGAGCACAGGAGACTCACAATTTTTCATCTACACTTCATGTACAGACTTATACATTTTGAGAAAGGAGCCCAGCTAGCATTACTGCCAGGACAATTTTTCATGAGAGGAATCTCATCCCAGCCCTTGCAGGAAGCCAGAAGAAGCCAAGAAGCATGGGATTCAAGCACATTCATTGAAGTTATAGCACAGGCTGATATTTTCTAACAGTGGACAGCTTTCTGCTCCATCTATAGCCTATAAAGGAATGAATGTAGATAAGAAAGTGTAAGATACTGGTAGGCCTAGTGCAAGCAGAGAGGTTAACCATATGTGGATTTGGACTCAGGGGGTTGTATGATGAGAACTGCAACAGGAGGCCTTCCCTGGATTTAAGCAGCCTCTACTGCTGAGACCATACAATCACAAAGCAGATATCAGTAGCACAGACCCATCTGCTCCACAGAGTACTCACATGCTATCAAAGGCAATAAAGTCAGGCAGTTTAGTTCCAAGGAACTAAAGGACACTCAAATGACCACACCCTCCACTGCTACATCCTTGCTGCAGCACTTTGCTGTGTTTCCCATTTCAGGTGTCAGCTATGTTAAGCAAGGCCCCCTCTTGTGCCATAGTCTGCAAAAAGCTTTGCACAGCAGAGCCATGATATTGGCAGGAATCCTAACATGCTACTGTAAAGCAAGTAAATAATCATTTTTATTTTATAGAGTCTTCTCTAATAGGTCTTGATACTATTACAGTGCTGAGGACAGGCTGAAATTAGATAATAGTACACACAGCTGGCATCTATTCCCTTGGAAACACAGGTAAAAATGCATTTAATACCTCTCCAGTGACAATGAATATTCATTAATATGACACAGATGTATACTTGACTTGAAAATAAGAATAGTAATTAAAGAGCTATTAAGGTTAAAAAGCAACAAAGAAAATTCAGCTACTGAAAGAGCTGTCCTGGGATCAGCTTCTAACCTTTCTGTGCATGGGTAAGCACTGGAGGCCTGAGATTTTCCACTTGATTATTTTACATGACATGCAAGCAGACCGTTTGTTTTGCCTTCCTTCCTCAAACTCTGCCATCTGGAAATGACCTGAGTTCAGAGTTCAGTTCTCCTCCTCTCTTACTGAAAAACTGTGCTCTGCTGAGGCACCTTGTCTCATTGGCTGCTCCAGTGATATTGAACCAACAAGCAGTGGAAGGGAAAATTTCTGCAGGCTTTTGGGAAGGAAACTATTAAAAAGTGATCATTTATATGCATTATTTTTATTAAGATAGCCTTGGGGATCATGATAGTTGACTTGATGTAATCTCTGAAAATCTCCATCCCACTGGCTGTGACATTAAAGCTGAATTTCTTAGGGATGTTTCACAAAGGTTCCTTTGCAGGGGTGACTTGTGACTGTGACCCGAGCACTGCTCACAGAGTGTGTCAGGAGTGAGTCAGGAGAGAGGCATTGGCGCTGCTGCGCACGGAGGGGGGAGATGGAGCAGATGTGTCCAGCGGCAGCGCAGCACTGTGGGACTGAGAGCCACTGCTCGAGCCAGGGCACACCCTGTGCAGTCTGACCCACTGCGTGCCAGTGGGTGACGTGCCAGAAGCTGCAGGCTCTCAGCAGGGCCGTGTCACTGGGAACAGGGCAGCGGCATCCTCCAACCCCAACTCTGCCATGCGTCACCTGCTCCCTTTCGGGGGAGGGTCTAGTGGCTGGTTATGCCACTGAAAACGTTAGGGCAGAAAAGGAAGCAGACCAGGTGGAGAGGCAGACCATTATTTTAATTTCTAACCCAGTAGCATAAACATAAATAAAAAAGTGAATCCACCCATTTGGCTGGTGCTTCAGGCTGCTTAGTGAGGAGAGTTAACTACATATTGCCTAAATTAAAAGCAGACAAACTGCATCTGCCTTTGCCCTAAGCTAATCTGACTGACTCTCTGCACAGCAGTGTCCGGTGCAGGCAGGTGTCTAAAACCAGTGACAGAGCCGCGGCAGGCACCTGTCCTTCTTCTCCCACCGCGTCGGAAAGGCTTTTCTGTCCCGCGCAGGTACACGTGTGTCACAAAGGCAGCTCAGAGCTGTGTCACCACGCCGCCGATCGATCTGATAGCCTCACAAACAAACGATAAATGTGTGTTTTCTGCCTGCATTGGCTGGTTTTGCTGGAGGACGGGTTTGGTTTGATTTTATTTTTTTCCCCTTGAAAAAAAAAAATCCAATTCTGTGCTTAGGCAGTGTATTGCTGATTCAACCTAATAGAGTTTATCCTAATTAGAGAAACTGCCAGTGTTTGCTCTTCGTAGAAACGTAACCTGAGAGTTTTAAGCGACAGGGAAATGCGATATCCCAGTTTTTCCTGATTTTAACCCGTCGTTAATCCTCGGCTGTAACCTGCGGTGCCCTCTAACAGGGATGACGAAATTCACGCCCGTGAAATCCGCGCGTTCTGCTATAAACAGCCGCCGTTGGAGGGTGGGCGGGTGTCTCTGGGGATGAGCCGCTCGCACCCGCCAGCTCCGGTTCGCACCGCGGGCCGCCCCCTCCAGAACCGCTAGGGCCGCGCTGCCACCGCCTCCCCTCCCTGGGCGGTCCGTGCCGCCGCTGCCCCGCGCTCCCGCGGGGCCGGGCCGGGCCGGGCCGGCGGGGTGGGGGCGCCGGGAGCCCGACACGCCCCCTCGGCGGCGCTCGGCT
>VZUI01044294.1:0-40213 GCA_013401135.1 Cettia cetti | reverse complement strand
AAAAAAAAAAAAAAAAAAAAAAAAAAAAAAAAAAAAGGAGTCTCCCAAAGAACTAGCTGTCCCAGATTTGGGAAAGACCAATGCATGTTCAGCCAGTGTTGGAAGTGAGGTGTGGCAAAAGATGGTCCTGACCAGCCTCTCATAGACATACCTTGGCTTGGTTCTTGCCGGTGCTAGGCCCAGGGGTGGCAAGGAAAGGCTGCTAGGGAGGGTAAGGGGAGTACAGAGATCACCTTCCCTCTCCCTACCTCTACTCTCTTCCCTTTCTCCGTCACTCTTTTCAATATGTCTTTTTAGATCAGCCCTTTCTTTCCTTCCTCTTTCCCGTTGGTTTAATACGATCCTGTTCCTTCCCGTCCCCTCATTCCCTTTTGTCTTCTCACCTCAATTTCACTTCCTAACCCGGCTTCCCTGCCATGACACGACAATCAGTCTCCCTTGAGTCATCCTTACTTCCCCCCAACGTCCCCTATCACTCTGACGTCTTTCCCCCTTCCTCCCCCCAGCTCTGACCGACGCGGTCCTCTCACCCCACTGAACCCTCCTCCTTTATAAAGGGATTTTCCTCTTTTTAATCCACGAGACCCCCGTCACAGCCTCAGCACGCACCATCATCACCCACAACCTTTCCGCTGTAGGGAGCTGTAATGATCAGCTTAGTGCGGTCACCCTCTGCTCAGCACCGATGCAGCGGAGGGGAAGGCAAGGGAGAGTTCCCATTGCAAGGGAATCCCGGTGATTCAAAAGCTTTTTAACACGATATTTTAACATTTGGAAAAGCAACCGTAATATCAAAGCATTCTCCTTACACAGAGAATGCGGTAAAGTGTGAAACTCTTAACACAGAACCCACAAGATTCATTTCAGCAAACACAGAGTCCAAGCAGCAACCCTTAGACCGAAGTTGTCACAATAAAAATTAGTTTGACACAAAGTATTCAATACTAGGAAAACTATATTCTTGATTCTGATCTAAAATATCACGATATTTTTTAAAAAGCCCTTGAAGAGTAAAAAGCAGAGAACAAGTAACAAACTCAGTACAAGAACAAGCTACATAATTATCAAAATCTGATATCTATTTAGGAGACTCCAGATGGGAAAACTGCTAATAAACCTTAGAAAACTGAAACTGAAGTTTTAAAAAAGGAACTAACTTTGAAATAACACTGAAACAGTTATTTGAGCCAAGTTACTTTGAACAGTTGCAGATAAAAAGAATAGCAATGACACAGAAAGGATTACTTTGGATACAACAGCATTTTTAGAGCTCTAGATAATCCCAGAGAAGAGTTCACAGACCTTTTCATACTCAGCATATGGTAAAGATGATCACCCAAATCACCAGACAGATAAGATCTCAGTTTTGTCAATACTTCAGGAGAGTTATACATTTAGTTCCTTACACAGGTTCAACAGAAGGGGCTGAGAGGTATCAATTTTCTTCCTGAGCACACAGCAACACTATTGTTAGAAAACTTTTTCTTAATTGTTAAGGTCTTTTAGCTTTATCATTTTCATATCAAATAATCCCATTCATGTTTTTTGCTAAAGAGAAAGTCTTGAATATTGGTCTTGTTTTCCTTTTCCTTGTTTTTCTGCTATTGCAGATAGAATACGAACAGCTTTCCTTAAAAGATTATGATAACCTTCCCTTTTCCAATACACTGTACAGGGTTCTTCACTGTTTCTTCCTATTATGTACTCTGGTTTTAAATACACAAAAAAAATTACCTATATGCTTGTAATTGTCAGTTATGAACCAGCAGACTACTCAAGTGGCTGTATCACTTCCAAACTACCTGCGTAGCAAGAGGTACAAAACAGCAGCAGTCATGAATCTCCTCCACACCTTAACTAATAAACCATGACACGCTCCAGCTGGCACTGAGCATCAACAGCTCAAGTATTTGTGCTAACAACAAAGAAACCAGAACCCAAATAAGTTATTCACGTTCAATTGTAAATGCCCTGTTCTTTTATTCATGCTGGTTTACTACGATTTAACATCTGTTAATATTGGAATTGCTAGCACCCATTTATGAGAATAAATCAGGTCTCCAATACCTCCTCTGGTTTATCAAAAAACAAATGTTGTTATGTCTTGAAGACAGCTTTGGACTTCGAACACCTCAAAGTGGTTTATACTGTAGATGCCAATAATCAGAAAACTGTAATGAGTTTGTTGGACAAATACTGAAAACACAAAATTGTGAAACATGCCATACAGAAGCCTAAATAAGGAGAAGTTTGAATGAAAAGCATGACAGGAAAGGGAATTCCTTTGATGATTCTGAATTACTGTACTTAGCTGATCACATAAACATTTGTGACACTTAGTTGTGTGAATGCACAATAGAAAGATGGGTTTCCAGCGCTTTACCTTTGATTTCACAGGTATATTATACTCACAGAGGAAACACAAAACACAAAAACTGTGTCTGTACTCTAGAGGAGAGTGTTTTCTAATCAGGCACATAATTTACCTGTGAAGTCTGGTATTTCTAAAACCATCTTCCAGCTCAAAGACACTTCAGTCTACTACTTGCCCTCTTCACCTGTCTTCAATCCTGTGCCTCATCATGCCCAACCCAGTCCCTTTACCTTCTGGGATTTCTGTGTTCAGATATTAACTGCACTTTAACTTTTCTTTCCTAATAAAACTCATTCAATCTTTCCCAAACAATTCTAATTCCATTCTCAACACTTTAACCATTCTCAGCCCACCTAAGACCCTTGCAAAGTCCACCTCCTATTCCTTGACTTTCAGTGCAGGGCACACTTCCAGTACTTTCTCTCCAACTTCATTCCCTTGGACCCTGCAAAATCTCTAGATTTTCTGGTAACTTGTTCAACCAGTCACCATCTTCTATCTTTACCTCAGCTGTCCTTTTCCTCTGATCTCAATTATATTTTATCCAAGTCAAGCCTTTCCTTCTTCTTCCTGACTCTGACTCTCAGATTCTGCTTTTCCTCTATAGGCCCCAGTCTCAGTCACATTTTCTCTCTTCCATTCCTACCACTGTCATCAGGTCACAACCCACAAATCCTTCCTTTCAAGCAGAGGGTTCTGGAGAGAGATGTTCACTGGCAACACAAGGCAATTTGCTCTCAGCAGCAGTACCTAGACAGCTCTATTGGAGAGCAACTTGTAGCAGAAATGGAGAAAGCCATGCCTCTTTTTCACATCCCTTAACTGCAGCACATGGCACTGCCATAGCACACCTGCTAAGCACAAAACCTTGAGAGATTTTTACCAGTCAGGCCAGCTTCTTCTGGGCTTATTTCAGATTAACAAAGAAGTGGAAAAAATACCCAGCTTGTAGCTTGGCCAAGGTAAAGATGAAAAGGATATCAAGAGATAAAAGTACAGCTAGCTGCCTGTGAAAGAATTCCTGTACAGTTCTCTTTGGTTTAAATACAAAGCACTCATTCATACATGGTGCATCAAATAGCAACGAAACTCACTTAGAAGTTTTCAAAAGTTAGCAGAAGAGAGTAAGATTGTGGGAATTTCAGATTACAACCTGATAAATATTTGAAAGCCATGTTATTCTAGTGCTCAGTAATAATCATCATTATTTTAACCACTGAAAGTGCACACCATAACCAGAAAAATTACTACCTCTCATAGATGGTTTTTAAAGTCAGGTGATCTGGAACACCTTCAGTCTCTTCAAGATGCAGGATGAGCCATGATGTTCTATATGGCCACTGCTCTGTGAGATTGATCCAGCTTGCCAGTCTGTCCCAATTGAATGTGATCTGATTAGCTCTCAATAAACGACCTATGAGAACAAGGAAGGAGAAAAGAAAACATAGAGGATTTTCTTCTCCCTTTTGAAAGACACCTTTTTCCCCTCAAAGTAAGAGCTATGTTACTTTGTTATTATCTGATCTGTGAACTTACTGCAATTACATTTTTAGCTCAGTAAATTCAAAATCATCACAAGTTACATCTGAAAGTATCATTTTACAATCTAAAAAAAAAAAATCGATTCATTTTACAATCTATAAAATCTATCTAAAAATTTGCAAATCCTGGTCAAAATATGAAACTCTACAAAACTGTCAACTTCAGCCAGTTAAACATTACTATCATCCTGCTACTGGTGAATTTTCACTTCATCAAAATTCTATAAAGAATTTCACACAGCATTAATTTCTCCATCTAAACACAGAATTTCATGCTAATAATTTGATAGATGTCCCATGCATTGGCATATGAAATGTGGTCAAAACAAATTAAGCATACAACTGCCAACTTCAATAGCCAATACAGTAAAATTCAAAGCTATAAAAAAGACTGCTTTAAGTTAGTAAGGCAAGGTATAAATCACAAAAAAGTTATTTTAAAAACCAGAAAAAGTTATTGCTACAATTTATGCGTTTGAAGTTTCAGCAAATTTTCTATAATTCCTTTATTAATATCTGTAATGACATGTAACATACAGCCTGAAGGCTCTGTTCATAAACCTGTTTATGAAATCATGTCTAACCACAGATTATACTACACTAAAAGTGTTCTTGCAAGGTCTTTTTTTTCTAGTTTAATTTTACAACTAACATCTAGTGATTTTGTTAAACTTTCAAACAAGATAGGTTACATGCTACAAATTGCAGTGACAAGCTAAGAGACACTTATTTAAAACATTAGCACAAAATTTGAGGTCTGTTGCAGATTTATATTCTTAACTATACCTAGTGTGAAAAGTAACTTAATTTCTTTGTTCTGGGTAGCTGAAGGGCTACCCAGTGCCTTCTAGTGTCTGTAATAGGAAAGACAGTAAATAATCACTCCCCATTCACTTACTACATGAAACATGTTTTTATTAAACCTCTCTAAGCCCTTTTCCAGTTATTTCCAGTTTGTAAACTTCAGAGATACCAACGTATTGACTGTGTTTTGCTGAAGGAAAACAAGCGAGAAAATGCCTTCATCAGCCTCACACAATCATTTAAGGAAAAAAGACTCCAAATACTGATAGTAAAATGAATAGGATATATACTTGGTTTTCCCCTCACAGCTTACCTTTTCAGATGTCATCACTGCAATCTTTGTTCACACTACAGGAAAATGTAATTTTCTTATCCCGTTTCAAAATCAAAAAATACAAAATTTCCTTAAAATGTAGACTAGGATAATTTGCCTCCAACTGAAGTCAATGGAACAACAAATATTAGGTATCTTTCAAATTCTACGTAGAATGGCCTAAATTTTTTTTTTAACATTCTGGAAGAGTTTGCTTCAGAAGGATTTTCAAAAGCAACACATGGACTGACTTGTTTGATTTAGTTTACACACTAAAAAGTTTAAGTGTAACTACAAGCAGCCAAAACACAATCCTGTTTACTGCACACAAGCATCTCATGCTTACCTGTCACTGAAACAATATTAAGCAATCTCCTCATGGTCTGGGGGCTGATGTCACTGAACCAATCCTCTGTAACCAACAGCTTGGTCAAATCAAAAGACATTTGGCGGGTAATGGTCCTCTGCATCTGGCGCCTTCGGTAAGTATCCTGGTCATGAAACAAAAACCCAAGGAATACTGATTAGGATCAAAAGCCTTCATGTATTTTAGTTTTACTTGATAATCAAGTTAAAGCCTTTTTAAGTCTGTGAGGCTGACCAGTAACATCAAATATACAAGAATATAATTCTGATTTAGTGTGTAAAAGCTGAACATTATTTCCACAGAAGCCAAGAAGTGGCAAGAGTTACACATTTTACTTCCACATCAATTCTGACAGGGCAAAATAGAGCGACATAGAAAAGCATTTTGTAAAAAGTTCACTACTTTCAGCATTTCCATCATCACTTCCTACTGTCTCTCCAAAGGGTTGATACCATCCATTTACTAACTACATGTAAAAATTATAGTGAACATCAAGTTCTTCTGCTATAAAACCCCCAAAGGCTCTACCAATGGCAGCTCAAAAACCTCAGAATCCCCAGACCATGATGCTTTTCACAACTTTCTAGATACCTTTCATTCAACCAGTTTGTGATTTTATGTAAAGATGAAAGAAGAGAAACCAGGAAAAAATGTGGTAGACATTGCAGTGCAAGTCTAGTACTTAATATTTGAAATTCTTTGATTTACTCAATTACTGCCCCTTGTTGCAACATCCTGCAAACTGGTACCACGCTTACATAAAAAAATTGCAAAATATATACACGCACACACCCCATAGCTCCTACCAGATTTGCTGTATCATCTCAGCATTCATAGAGAGCTGTATTCAATTTTTTTGTGGAAAGGAATACTTTGGTGAGCAAGCAAACTTCTTTCTCTCTGATGGAGCATCAGTTTACTGGAATTTTCCCAATGGATCATTTATAAAAACTTCCTAAGAATGGTTTGATAAGTCTTCCAAGTTGCTATTATTGAAAATGTCAAAGAAAAAAAAAAGGAAAAAGGATTTTACCAGTATCTCTATTTAGACTAAAAATCCTTCTCACCCGCCTGTTGAGAGCAGTTTTGCTACCAAGTTTGGTCATGTCTCCAAGACTGTTCTGAGAAACTCTCCTGTCAACCTCTTCATGCAATCCTATGGAAAGGAAAACGAAGATAGGCATTTTCTCCAGTAATATATACTTGCCTGACCTACAAAAATAATACTAATAATCTGTCAATTATTTAGAGACTCTCTTCCAAAACCCAGATTTTGGATCATCAGTTTTATAATGCTCTTATCACCCTCCTGCATAACCTTACCTGCATTATCTGCATAAGGAATGTCCCCATTGGTTGTTGAAGCTACCATCAGTTTTTTTGCATTACTAAGCCCTCGGCTGTTCAGAAAAACAGGCAAATGGACAATATTTCGCATGTAATCATGGCCATTTATGTTTGAATCACGTAGAACACTGTTGAGATTCTGGTTAATTGCCTTTATAATAATGTGTGGGTCACTTGCAAAAATTGCAATGAACGGGCCTTTTGAAAACAAGACTCGCACCTGTAAAAAAACAGTACACCTTGTTAGTAACAACTAATTATAGCTGCAGATCATTTGAACATTTGGCTCAACATGTCATATTCATTCTGTTCCAGGAATAAACCTGACAGGCCAAGAAATGTATAGACATGTCAGCTTCTTCTATATGAGATATCTAACACTAGGAACTTACCCACAGTTAGAAATGAGCACACTCAACAATTTAACAGCAGAATTTACAGTGGAAGTGTTCACCAAGGATGTATCATGCAGTAATGTTCCAGTCCCTCACAAATATTCAGCATTTAGGTATTTTTCCTCTAAACTGCTTCAAGGGTAAACAAGAAAAACTCTCCAAACATTTTAAGTTTGTTTCACCAGAATAATTATTTTCCATAGTTTATATTTGATTATTTCAAACCTTTTCAGAAGTACTAAGATGCAATTTAATTTTCAACTTTTAAAACTCACTCTTAGCATTATAGTTATGCCACTGCACACAAATATTAATTACTACAACACAGCCTTCTTTTTACAGAAAACACTCAATAACTGTATGTATCTGAGTTCATCTGTGGAAGAGATCATGCATATAATCCAGAGATTATCTTTATAAAATGATCCAACTCACAGTATCAAGCATCTGTAAAACCTTGTCCTGTTCACAAGCATCCAATCCATCAATAATTACAACAAGCCTTGTCTGATTCTGAGTGAAGCTGTCAATGGTTTTGGCCATTTTGGCCATCAGTTCCACTTCACATTTCAACACCTATAAATATGAAAAATAAAGAAGGAAAAAGTATTAATTCTATAATACTTAAAACTGATAAAAATACATATATTTCCATTTGCAGATTGCTATTTGTCCCAAAAATACTTCAGAAAGATTACAAGAATAAATTTACAAATACTCAAAGTGAAAAGTCTTAAAATGTCACTTCCAACATATTAATTTCCCATTTGAACAAAAATGTACAGCAGAAACCTATCTTCAACTTTGATATAACAAACTATACTTATTTAAAATCCATTACAACGCTATTTAAGAAAATAATATTTCAGCACAGCAAAACATTACTTCAGAACTAAATAAAAGAGCATTTGTAGCTTCACCTAGTCCTCAAAAATTGCTTTGCATAAAATGTACAGCAAAATTTTCTATCTGCCTTCCAGCCAAGCACATTATGCTATTACTCTAATGCTCAGTCATTGCTATTCAAGATAGGCAGTCTGAAGATTTTTTTAAGCTTTTCAACATTGTTACAAGTGTAACAACGACCCATAACATAGAAACAAAGGTGGAATTTGCCTGCCCTAAATTCAGCAGCTAACAGGTAGACATTAAAATCTGATCTCTTAAACAGTAGATTCATTAGAATGTATACAATGAGATGACATAAAACAGATGAACAACTCTCCTGAAATACCTACTTCTCTCCTTTGATGGCAAAGGGTGAACCTAACTCCTAAAAGGCTGAAGTTATGTCAGATAAATACCACTCAACAAACAATTGTCAAGAAACACAGTACCAAGACATAATCAGGACTTCTGTGCTGCAGAAACATGGCACCAGGCATGCTGGCATCAGAAGAGATTCACCTTTCTCCAAGGGCAAAGAGAGCCTTTGAGCAGGAGCCAGCAGGTTTAATTGACAAAGCTTTCAACAAGACATGACAGGGAGGGGGATAACACCAGGCCTGCCCGTAACAAACTATGGCATGACACACCAAGGTTAGAGGCATGCAGGGCTAGAGAGGGCCCTCATCTGAGACGTGCTGGCCACACTGCAGCACACTTGAAAGTCTTACAGAGATGAGGCAGAGGCTCCTGAGGCAACAGAAACCAACAGGAAAATACCACTGAAATATTTCAAAGAAATCAAAGGGTGTTCCTCTAAGAAGGTGACACAGCTGACAGCTGAGGTGCCTCTACCCAGCAGGAGGAGCCGGAAGCCACTGAGCTGTTAGAAAGCTATGGCCTAGCTGCCATTCCAGAAACTTGGTGGATGAATCCTATAACTGGAGTGCAACTGTTGATGGCTGCAGGCTGTTCAAAAGGGACAGGAGAGGAAGGAGGAGAGGAGAGGTTGCCCTTTACATCAAGAGCTGGATAGATCACAAAGAGATGCCTCTGAGAAGCAGTCACAAGCTGGTGGAGTCATTGCATAAAAATTTGCAAGGGCCAGACCAATAAATGACACCTTGGGGTCTGTGTCTGTAACAGGCCTGATCATGGGCAGCCTACTGATGAAGCCTTCATGTTCCAGCTACAGGAGGCATCATGCTCATGGGCTTGCATCCTCCTGGGGAACTTAGATGACCCCAACATCTGGAAATATAGCCTCATGAGCTGTCAGCAATCCATGACATTGCTGGAATACATGGAGGGTAACTTCTTTAGCTGGGTAATAGGCAAGCCCTACCAGAAGGGGAGCAAAAATGGACTGGACGGTCACTAATGCAAGTGAGCTAATTGGGGACGTCAAGCTTGGAGGCACCCGGGCTGCAGTGATCACACACTGATGGAGGTTGCAGTCCTGAGGGATATGGGTCAAGTAAGGAGTAAAGACAGCACACCACATTTTAGGAAAGCAAACTTTTAGCTCAACAGACCCTGGAAAACTCTGCACAGGGACAACACAGCTAGCAGATCTTTTAAGGATGCCTCCCACGGAATAGCAAAGCCTGTAATCACCAGGTACAAGAAAACTGGCAAGGAAGACTAAAAGCTGGCTGTGCTGAGTAGAGAACTGCTGGTCAAACCAAAGACCAAGAAGTAAATGCACAGGCAGTGGAAGCAAGCACAGGTATGCTAGGAAGGGTGTAGGGAGAAAGTCTGGTTATGAGGGGATGTAGTGAGGAAGGCCAAGGCACAGCTGGAGCGGAACTTGTCAAGAGATACAAAAAATTAAAAAAGGGTCAATGGCTCAGTGTCCCAATGGACATCAGTGACAAGTGCTGTCCCTCAGGTCCACACTGGGGCCAGAGTTATCTAATATTTACATTGATATGAATGAAGGGATCAAGTGCATCCTCAGCAAGTTTGCAGATGACACCAAGATAAGTGGTGCAGTCGACACACCTGAGGGACAGGATACCATCCAGAGGGACCTGGACAAGCTCAAGAAGTGGGTTCATGACATTCAACAAGGCCAAGTGCAAGGCCCTGCACCTGTGTCCTGAATCCCTGGTATTGATCCAGGCTGGGAGATGAACAGATGCAGAGAAGCTCTGCCACAAAGGACTTGGGGGATGCTGTGGGTGAGAGGCTGGACATGACCCAGCCAGGTGCCCTTGCAGCCTAGAAAGCCAAATGTGTCCTGGGCTGCATCCAAAGCTCTGTGGGCAGCAGGTGAGGGAGGGGATTCTGCCCCTCTGCTCTGCCCCAGTGAGACCCCACCTACAGGGCTACATCCAGGTCTGCACTCGTCAGCATAGCAATGACACCAAGGTATTGGAGCAAGTCCAGAGAAGGCCACAAAGGTGATTAGAGGGATGAAATACATCTGCTGTGATGAAAAGCTGAGAGAATTGGGATTATTCAGCCTGAAGAAGATTCTGGGGAGATGTTTATTGTGGCTTTCCAATACCT
This sequence comes from Cettia cetti, assembly GCA_013401135.1. NCBI lineage: Eukaryota > Metazoa > Chordata > Aves > Passeriformes > Sylviidae > Cettia > Cettia cetti. The sequence goes on along the minus strand of VZUI01044294.1, from coordinate 29,673 downwards.
AAAGAAATGTTACCTAAGTAACATGAGGACAAACTTTTTAGCAGGGCCTTTTGCAAGGACAAGGGAGAATGGTTTTAAAAATTTTGCAGGGAGATTGGACTGCTGATCTTTAAAAGGCCCCTCTCAACTCAAACTATTCTATGACTGTATGAAAAATATTTGTACAACTGATTTTTTTATGCAATACAATGGCTGTAACCCACAAAGTAAACAATCATGATGCTACATTTTACTTTCAAATAAGAGCATATAGCATATCTGATGACAGTCTGAGAGTATATTTATCAGTTTATAGATACAGGCCAGCAAAACAATAGCATTTTTTACCATTTTTCATTAAATATGTGAAGTGTTTTGGAATGTTCTTCCTGTGCTACAATTCCTTCCTTAGCAAAGAGGTCTTGCACAGAGACAAAGCTAGGCTTGTTTTTACACCTTTAGAAGATTCTCAAAGCCATTCTTTCTAATCTTATGATCTAAAGTAAGCTTTCACTAAATAATGGTAATTGAGAATTGTTTTCCAAATATGTTCTTCCCAGCAAAAAAAATCAGAAAACTGAGCCCCCAAACTTAACATTCATGATTAAGCAGACAGATCTCATATACTAAGCATAATTACCACTGGCACAGAAGTGTTCCAGTCAGTAAAAACTCATCAAGTCTCATTCTTCTGTTGTGAGACTTCACATGATTAAATTAATGGTGCCCCAGCTTAATAATGCTCCATGTCTGGGGATTTGTTTCACTCCTTTTATGGGCCAATTCATACAAATGCTCACCTTCATGAACCCTTCGCTTTTCAACTTGTGAAGCTTGGAGGCAGCATTGTGAAGGCGTTTTCTCTGAGAATTCAGAACGGAATCCATCACCTGCCACCACGTACGGCAATTCAAGAAAAAAGCCAAACCAACGATACAGGTCACTGTTATGAGAATAACATTCACTGTCATGTTGGCCGACTCCACGTTAAAGATCGCCAACAGGGCGATCGCAGAAACAACGCAAGACAAGATGAACAGGAAAATCACGAAGGATGGGAGGCAGCAAGTTTTCTTCCATTTCTTTTTACCTAGGAAACAAGTATTGCTGTTAGTATTAATGTATAATGTAATGACAGGCAAGTGCAAAATCTATTAACTTGCATACATCTCGTAAAACACTAACTGGCACAAAAGCTTACTGCAGTGTTACCACCCAGCCACAAACCAGTGGGAAAAAATCTATTATTTACCAAAATTCTTGGAAATTATGAAGCCGAGATATTCCTTTAATCTTCAGTTAATTTCCATCATTTTAAGAAATCCACACTGGATGGCAATTACAATTTTGTATCAGTGCTATCACCCCTTTTGTGGCATCTCTTCGTAAAGTGTATTTATGTAAATAAATTGTAGGACAACAGTACAGGAACTACTCAGTTTTAAACTGGAACCTGGTATTTACATCATCTAATAGTAATGCTACCCTTGAAGAACTAAACCAAAATTGCAAGCTGGAACCTGAAGTCATCCTGTTTTGGACTTCAAGTTCACAACGCCCCCAGAGGAGAGTACAGAGCTCCTGACTTCAAGTGGACTGATAATAAAGAAGCAAATACTGCAGCTGGAGCTTAGCACAGCTAATCAGTGACCAAAGAAACAGCATTTTCCAAAGCAGCAGTCTCTGTCTTTAGGACCTGCACAAATCCAGTGATGCATCTAGAAGATTGTTATCTTCTGGACACATTCGTTGATAACAACAGAATAGCAATGAACTAAAGCAAAATTATGACAGCTAAAAATCAGTATTTGAAATGCAGGGGGAAAATAAAATTTTTAATATGCTAAGTAGAAAGAATACCCAAGGTTTATATGTGGCCCATAATATTCTCTACACTAAGGTATGAGCTGCAAAGGTTTTTCACAATGCTGACATAAGTGATTCATGGGATTGTGCTGGAGGACAAAGCAAGAGAAATGCATAATGACAGAAATGAGGGGCAAGAAACAAAGGGGAACAGCTCAGATATGATTATATTCAGCTCTAGACATTAGTAAAAATGTAAGCATCCTCTTACTAGAAAGAGACAGAACTGGATTAGAGACACATTTAAATATCATGAACAATGAAATGACATTTGAAAGAGGTGTATCTGCAAGTTTACAGACATAAAAGAAATCAAGATACAGAAGGCTAAAAATAAACCTCTGTGGAATTTCTGTGAACATGCCATTATTACCAGAGGTAATAAACCTATGACCCTGGACCTGTAAACAACTGGAGAAAAGGAGAGAATGTACATAATCATCAAATAGATAAAATAGATTTTAAAAATCAATTAGATAATTAGGCAGAGCATAGGAAGGTAACAGAGCAAAGAATACTAGTGAATGTAAGATTACAAATGAAAGGGAAAAGATGATTACTGCAAATAATCACAAGAAGCCAGCACTACACTGCCATTCCCAAGACACCTTCAGGAGAAATTACAGCATCACAAAAGCTGTTTCACAGAGATTAAGGAGAGGAACTGCAGAACCTATCATGGAAAAATGATGAAAAAATCCACAAATCCCTTTCATAAAGAAAACCTAGTGAATTTGAAAAAGAACAATGAGAAGTGAATTGTGTTGAGCACACAGCTGAAAATAGCAAACACAGAATGCTTTTTCCAGCCTCTGCAAGACAGAAGAATCTAAACATTTCATTTTGTGAGAGGTGACAGATTCCTCAATTTATGGACAAAAAGAAATACGAAGTAGCTGGCACATACCAAACTTAAAGTACAAATAAGCCCTCAATTAATTAAAGTTAAGCTCAAGAACTCCTTCCCAATATCATACTCTACTCTGCGTATTTCTTTTTCTAGGAATCTACAGATGAAACAGAACAAAAAAGCTAGTTCTTGTTTGGACCAAATAGGTATATTTCATTCCATCTTACTGGTACTAACCACAGAAATTTATAGGATTGGACCAACATATTCTACACATTTATTATTTCCAAGAATAAGTAGTGGTCATTCATATAAGCTCTAAATTAAAATCTAATAAACTAAACAGACCTCTTGTAGCAATACACAAAAACATATACCTGCATCTGACTCAGACACAATTACTTAATTGCTATGGAAATATGCTGCATCTATAAAGACATAATGTAAATATACATTTCCATTGATAATTCTGAAAAATATACTTCACAGTATTATTATATCAATAAAATCAAGATTAGCAAATAAAACAGGGCATTTTTTCTCTTCCAAACAAAGAGTTTCCCCTTCTCTATGAATTTCTGCATGGCTACAACAATTTCTAAAAAGAGCTTATAATGCAAAAAATGGAAGCCTGGTAACAGTGCACTGAAATGGAATAATTGGAAATGTCATTCAGGTAAAAAAAAAAACAAACAACCTTGTGTATCTTCTGTCTTGAAAACTCGAAATAGCCTTGTTGCTAGGAAACCAAATTCCCTTTCACATGCATCAGAGAGGGTAGCAATCATCTCAGCCAGTGAAGTCTCTCCACCTACACTGGACAGTCTATTGTAGTCTGTAAACAAAAATCTGAAAGAGAAAAAAACCCCATGTGTTTTGTATATTCAGAAAAATTTAAATATTTTCTAGCAACTAAAACAAAAGTCTTGCTGCATCTCTGTAGTTAGAAGTTTTTTTAAGTGGTACAAAATGTAAACCAATTTTTAAAAAAATCTACATGGAATTTAACTACTTCTTCTCCATTTATCAACCTCTTCTTTGCCCCACTTCCTATTCTAAAACTTGATTTCTTAAAAAGACAAAAATTCTCACATCACTAATAGTACCTCAGATGACAGTAAAAACATGAAAATATCTTAATGATGCCAGAACACAATATTGACAAGTGTTTTCAAAACTGCATTCTGATCTATTTTTAAATATCTATAGAGGATTTAAAAAATTACAGAAACACAAGATCACATAAAAGCACAATGAGGCTAATAGAGAAGTCTTTAAACAAGAGAAGTAAATGAAATTTTCAAACACACAGCATAAATTATCTTGTTTTCAGCTAAATTAGAAGCTTTGAACAGTCTGAAGCTCTACTTACAGGGAGGAAAAAAGCCCCCAGACCTTACCAGAAGTAATCAGTGGAACAAGCATTAAACATATTTAACACACAACATGCTACATCAGAAAATTCATATTTCATCTGGTAAGAATTTTCATTAGTACAATAGCCAAAACCAGTAATTCTAAAAAGCACTAACTTTCACCAACTCTGGCAGATAGCAGTGCTTTCAAGAAAAACTATCCTCTTCACACTGAAAAGTTTATGATCTTCTAGGGCTACTGTTTTTCAAACAGCAATCTCAAAAACTTTTTATATGAAGCTAAACATGCAAATTAATATGCACAGTTTGAGAAGTATCAGAGTGAGCCTAACTGATTTATTCAAGAGTAAATAAATGAAATAACTAACCTGACAGGTAAAGCTTTAGTGGTTTGTTCTGGTAGTTCTGGTGGGTTCACAAACATGAGTTTGAGAAGCAATTCTAAATATCCAACATGCCTTGCCAACCTTGTACTTAACACCCAGGCCCAGTTCCATCTCTCCCCTTCTCTCCGGCCACCAAAGTAAATTACAGCTAAAATATTAAAAAGATGGTATGGTTTTAATTCAGTCAACACTGACAGCAGAAAGAATCATGAACTTTGAACAAAGTATGGAGCTCTGTAAAAAAAGTTATGAACTTTTAGCAGGCTAAAAATGAGAATGGTAAGAGTAACACAATGAAATTAATAAACAAAATCCTTATTTGTTCTCAATAATGCCATCTCACAAATTGCAAGCAAAACAAAGGGTCCTTATTGTCTACAAAACCCTTTGTTATTTTTTCTGAAAGGCAAAGCATATCTACAAAGCAATATTTAATTCCAAAAATAGATTAAAAAACCCTCATGAATTCCACATAAAACTTACTGAAGAAAATGTAGAGAACAGCTAATAAGCTGAGTGACACTGCTATTCCAAGCTTTGCATCCACGGTGAAAGCAAGCAATAAACCCAAACCTCCACACAGCAAAAGTGTGAGGAATACAATAAGCCAGGAGAACTGAAACAGAGGTTCAATCTGCTGTCCTGCAAAAGTCTTCATTTCATCTAAAACAAAAAGACAACATATGTTAACAAATGAAGTCACTCAAGAAGAGATCATTTTTGAAAAGAAGTTTTTCAAAAAGTTTTTGAATTTTTTTTTATTTTTCAGTAGACTGCATAATTATTATTGATCAAAAAAAAGACAATTATCCTTAAATTCTTCTTCAAACATTAGTGCAAACCCTAAGTTTTCATCTATGCAATGAATGAAAACATTTAAATACACAATATTCACATTCTTTGCTGCACATTTTCTACTTTTGAAAGCATATTAAAAGTCATGCCATTTCCTATCCTCCTTCAAAAGTGCAAAATGCATTTTATGACACTAAGAAAAATAAATCCACCGCATCTTTCAAAAAACGCCACCCAACCCCCAAAATCTCAATCACTGAACCTTGGACTGTGTTCCTCAAATAGTCAGATATGTGAAGTCAGATAGCAGAATGTGAAGGCTGCAGCATTATTTCTGTTTGTTGATTCTTATTTACTAAAACAAAAATTCCTGAAGGAACTTACTTGGGTTCTACTGAATAAGAAACAGAAGATACACAATCCAGAATAAAAACAGGAATGAGGAACAGGAAGAAACACTAAGAAAGTGTTTTAGAAATGTAAGATATAATCAGCAATAAATATCACAGTCAAAATACATACACTTTTTGTTTATGACATGGACCAGGAGGTGAAAAAAATGAATGCAGAGATCCCATTTTGGAAATCACAGAAATTAAGAAACACCAAGACTGGCAGAAATATTTTGAATTATATTGAAACATCTCAGAAAAATACCCTTTATAAGAAAATGCTAACACTAAATAGGATGCCTATTTTCACCAGGAAAAATATTGATTCATTTGCCTTCCTCTGTCATTTCAGAAAGTTGAAAAAACTCAAAGTAAGAAAGAAGTAAGGGGAAGAAAACTAGATGCAAAGAACATACGCTACAGAGAATAAAATATTAACAGCCTGATAATTGTTCTTAAACATTAAAAAGAAAAAGACACATAGGATAAACTATAAATAAATACTGCAGCAGAAGAGGCCTGAACCTGATCTGACACACAAACAGGCACAGCAAGGCATATTTTGGCAGCCAGACTTTCTGCAGTACCTAAAGGGTAGATTCACTGCTGCAGGAAACTCACAGGAAAATAGACAGAAGCACTTAAAGGCTGTCTTGACATTGTAGAAATAAACGAAGAAAATTGTGGATGAACTGACCACAGTAAAATTTAAATCTTTTCTTCATAGAGAGACCAGATACAACATTACATGGACCAACAACCCTCACAAAAACTAGTAACTCCAAAGTGATGCTTTTGATAGATAGATTGAAGTACTGAAAAGACTAAATCAAGTTTTTACCTTCCAGTTTCTTAAGCAAGAAAGATTTTCCACTTCCCCACTGTGCGTACAAGCCCACACAGATGGGTGGCTGCATGGTTGGTTCACTCAGAATATCAGCCAAAGCACTGCTGTACAGATCATAGCCCAGCATGTCACCGTCAGATTCCGTGGGAGACAAGTGTCCTGCAACACAAATACTGTGCTACACAACTTTGCTCAAAGAAAGCTCTTCAATATGACAATTTTCATACATAAATTCATGATGCATTAGTCCATATTTGTATATTTGTCATATAACAGCTGTTAAAATTTGTACATTTCTGTTGAAAGAAATTTTAAATCATCCCCATAAATGATACATAATTATCATTTATGGGGATGATTTAAAGCCTACTGCAAAACTCAAGATCACAAACCACAGGAAGTCAAAGAAAGTAATTCCTACACAAGCAAGATCCAAATAAAAACAAAGTGATCAACAGAAGTCCTGGAGTATCCAACATCCAAAGCCAAAAAGAAAGGTATAATTGACCTCTGCCAGGCTTTTAGAGTGATGGGGGTTTTTGCCAACTGATTATTTTTAAACGCCACCCCCCCCCATTAGGTGCAATATTAAAACATAAAAAAATCTGTAGTCACTTTCCGATACATAATTGAATAAACGGGATTGTTAATATACAAGTGATTAAAAAAAAAATACTTATACTTACTGGCACCAAATATCTGCGTTAAAATACTCTTCTGGTGGCTACAATCAATATTGTAAGGGGTTTCTCCTGTCTTGTTGGGTCTATAAAGCAACCGACCATCTTTTGGATTTCTTAAGAGTAATTCAGCAAGTTTACGGCTTCTCCCACGAATAGCAATGTGAAGTGGAGTATCTCCCTTCTGCAATTAAGTGAAAAACTAGTAATACCTAACATGAATTCCTAAGATTATGGACCGACCATATGTTCAACACTGTTTCAGATGCATTACTTCCTTGAAATAAATCTTAGGGCACTTTCAAAAGCATCAGTGCCTTACAGCAAAAAAGGTATTACAAATGTTTCAGAGAAGATGTGAAAAGGCAGTTCTTACAATGCTAAACCTCAGACACTGCCTTCTTTCTTAAATGCATATATTAATATCCTGAAGTTCATGAAAGCTGTAGTTTCTGCATAGAAACAAACACCTACAAGCAAACTCAGAGACTTGCTTGGAACAAGAGATAGTGTTTCAATGTTTCAATGTCTGCTCAGACTTCCCCAAAAACCTCCCAGTAAAAGCTTTCTAATTGCATCAAGTCAATATTATTACTTCTTCACCTCAAATATAATAGCAAGAGATTAAGAAAGCATCAAACAAATGTTCCTGCATTTAAAAGGTTTGTAGTCAAAGTAGGTAATGCATAGGAAAACAGCAATAACCAGTAGTATTTGCCCTTAGCATCCTTTAGTTTAACGCCAATAATCAAACATTAGTGACAAGTAACAACCATTCTCTATGCTCTTCTTCAAGTGTACTAAGAATTAGCTGTTTTATCTGTCAAAGTTTTATTCCTCGCCTGGATTATTTTTTTCAAGTTAAGAGCACCCTAATGCAAAACAAACCAAAAGCCAACAACATACTCAGGGTGGAAACAAATTTACACTTAAGTGTCTAAGCTGTTTAATTATTAAATATATGGGAGACTAAGCATTTAAGTCTTATGGTCTATTTAATTATTAAGCATACGGGAAGCTAAGCTTCCTTTCTGTATTAGCCTTGACAGCTCTGTCCAAAATCCTGCTGCAAAACTAAAACGATTAAATACACTAAAGTAAACAAATAAATATTTTTTACCTTGTCTACAGCAGAGACCTTAGCTCCTTTATCCAGAAGAAGCTCTACTATTTCAATATTTCTCATCTTGGTTGCCTTTATAAGTGGTGTTTCTCCATCCTAAAATGGAAAGTAGGACTAATATAAAGATCTCTGTATGTCCAAAACCAAGAAAAAAAAAAGATTGGGTAACAAATTAAAACAATTATTTTTAAGATAATTAAAAATATGCTACTGTGCAAGCAACAACACTTTAGCACCTATATCTGTGAAAAAGTAACTCAGACCCAGTTTTCTAGATTGATTAGAATCAAAGAACAAAACACATTCCTGTCAATAACAGTGTCAAATAGAGAAAGAAAAAATTCAGATATAATACGAGATATTTGAAAATTTTTCAGTGCTGTTTCAGTGCCAACTACTTCACCTGTTCTTTTCCTTACTGCTGCACATGCCTGAACTCACGCCTAGTAATATCAGAAACCTCTTTCCTCAGCTGCCAGTAGCATCTGTTCTTTACTCCTTATTGCTGGTCATGTCAATAATGCTGAGGTAAAGAATGCACAAGTTCCCTGCTATTCAAGGATTTAACAGCAAATCATATTTATCAACAGAGGGAATACTATTATTGCTGAGAAGCCTTCTTTCAGAAAAAAAAATTAACAGTGTTCAAAGTACCAATACTTCACAAGAACTGAATTTGGTATGATCTTGATATCACATAGGAGCTGAGAAAAGAACAAATGTTAAAAAAAAGCAATTCAATTAAAATTCTTATTGTTACCTTGGTACACGTCTCAGTATCAGGGTTGCATTGCAAGATATCCCTCACCATTGTAGCATTTCCTTTCTCAACTGCCCAATATAAAGCAGTTTTATTATCCTAAAAAAAAAAGAAGAGTATTAAACATTAACAGTATTTTAATTTAGTTGGATTAATTTCAAAAACAGTAAAGTACAATGACTATATATTGAGAATTGCATATAATACAGCAATTTTAGCACAGGTCAAGGCAAAGGGAAAGGTCAACAAATCTAACTGGCACAACAGTAGAATTGAGAGGGGAGGATGCAAATTTGGCTAGGGAATATAAATCTATTTTGAAAACCTTTGTGAAATATATTAGGAGTTTTAACAATCCAAGCAGACTCAACCTGTCTTGAAAAAGTTTTTGAAACTACATGTAAGTATTCAGTTCTAATTCAAATATAGAAATTACCTAATGAAATAAACCAACTTTTTTTCAGAGGTCATGCAAGCTGCAAAGCTGTAAAAGTAGATGGACAAGAAAGTCAACACAAAGTACCAGAATGCTGATTAGCCAGACATTTTATCAGTAAACCTGGGGGAAGGTTCATGGCTGCAAATCTGCTTCTGTCATCCTTTTTCTCCCCAGTGATGTGTGGATGTGTGCTACCCCAGAAAGTCCTCACACATGCAATCTTTCTGTAGCCCAGTGACTGCAACATGACTTTCAATTTGATGCGTATTTTTGTAGAGACATTTAAGAAAAGCCTCTGAACACACACCTGCTTCTAAGCAGGAATGTCCAACTGCCACTTGCAGCCTTCTACCTTGCTTGCTTCTTTCATTTGCAGCTTTCTCTTTCGCCCATGGGCCTCACAGCAAACTGAGTTTAAAGCCTTTCTCAACATTTTAACAAGCCCAGTCACTAAGATTTCTTTCCTCTCTGATCACCTGGGTTTCATCTTCTCTGTCCTTCAGTGAGCTGGCTTCCAAGACATCAGCCTGAGCTGTACATCAGCTACACAGCCAGGCACAGGTCTGCCAGGTCCTTCCCACTCCCAGAAGGGCTGAGGAAAACACCACGTGAGCCCTCACCTGCCCCAACACTCACTCCAAGGGTCTTTCAGCCCTGTTTTATCTGCTGAAGGAATTGGCCGGCTAGTGACCCTATGAACTAATGATTGGCAGGGAACACCGCTGCTGGAAGGCTGGACAAGAGTCAGCAATATTTCTGAAATGTCACCAATTTGGGCAGTCAGCATATCTCCCCAGAGCAGGTCTGGCCAGCAGGCAGGGGCTGCAATGCCAAACAGCAGGGAAGTTGCTCCCAGCAAGGAAGTAGCACTCATCTCCAATTTTGATACTGCTGGTCCTAAACTATGATCCAAAGTGCAAAGCCAGAACATTGCTCTGATGGTACTGACTCCTGCTGTGCCTCTTGTAAGGCTGCAAAGCAATCTTTAGATCAACCACTGCAAATTACTACTCAAGCAACCTCACACTGCCAGAAGTCACAAGCTTCCCTGCCACCAAAGACGTTGCATCCTCTTGCTATTTCTGTATTGCTTCAGTCATAGCAAGATGTTGAAAAGCTTTAGATTTTCAAATCCATGTCACAGCCAGGAGCTGAGACGCACAGGCTGCCAATGGAAGGTTAGAGGAAGAGATCCAAATGCTACTTTTTCTTGAAAATAAAAACTTGTTGGCTTCTCAGAAAGGCTCTGCAGTAGCAGCAGGCACTGAACCTTTGCAGCTCTCAGTGACTAGTTAGTTTTGTGTTCAAACTTGGCAGAACACATGTGCCAACAAAGCAGTGACTGGAATAGCTTCAAGCAAAAGAATGCAAGTTGAATGCAACAAAAACAAGTACCATGCTGAGTGGGAGAGCTTCCAGTAGAAGAGTAAAACTAATGCCTTAATCAAAGGACAAAAAAGAAAGAAGGGGTAGGTAGAAAACACAGAAATCACTGGCAACAGTGTTTAACAGAAAGTAACACAGAAAATTGGTGGAGACAAGAACCGACCAAGCACAGTGACAGAACCGCTCTGACAACAGATATAATCTCAGGTGCATCACGTTTCATTGATATTCTATTTAAAATATGATTAAAACCATTATATTAAGTATGTTTTAAAGTCTTAATTAAGTTTTAAAGTATGTCATTATTTTAAATCTGTTCAGTAGTGCAGGTGAAGTAAGTTCAGTTTACTTTGCTTTTCAACTGAAAAAACTGTGCTTAACAAGCCATTACAATTGCATGGATGTTATATTTTAAAACCTGCAGAGCAACGTGATGTATTTTACTGTTTGATGAAATGTGACTTTCCTACAGAGTAGACAGAGCAAACTTTAAAGCCCTGTTTTCAGGAACACAGTATAATTGTTTGGCATACAAATTCACATCCTATTTAAGAAGTAGTCTAACATTTACACTGTTGTACTTACCTGACCTCTGATATCTATGTCAGCATATTTATGGAGCAGGGCCCTCACAATTTCAACGTGACCACCTCTAACAGCCCCAATCAACACTGTATCTCCACTCTAAAAAAATCGTGAAAGAATATTGAACATGAATTAATACTATTTACTAATAAGAAGTGCAACAGAGAATGAATTATAGCTTCCAAATATACACTATGCCTATTTACATTAAGAAATCTCCACCCATTAAAAAAAAAAGAATATACAAAAACCAGAACTATCTCGGAAAAAATGGGTATATAATAGAAAAAATTCTGGACAATTTTTTCACATCTTCAGGAAAACAAACACTCCATAAATAGGTCTAGCTTAAACCACTATCCTAAAAAAATCAGCATAAATTAATAATAAAAGTGACAAAAAAAAGCCAGTTGTTTTCTGTTCATAGGAAGGCCAAACACTCATAGTAATAACCTACTTACAGTCACAAGAATATTGCCTGTCTCCTGGAGATGTTTCATAGCTGACAAAAGCTCCTCAAGAATTTTGAATAAATTTATGCCCTTTATTTGTGCAGATTTGACTGCTATCTTGTTTACATACACTATGCTTTATAAAGAAAAAAAAGCAAAAGGCTGATTTCATCTCAGATCAAAATAAAAAATATTTTAGTGTGGTAAATGCCGTTGTATATATATAATACAAAGTTACAATTGTGCTTAAGGCTTCTGATTTTAACATATTTAAGGACATGCCAGAATTTCAGAAATCACCTTATACTCCTGAAACTGCCTAGTACGCCTTTTATGATGAAACAGGAAAAATAAATAAAAGTATAGCAAAATCACACGTGTGGAACTCAGAGAGCCCAGCAGCAGGAAATGTTCCATCAATCAGTCATTACATACTTGGCAAACCAAGAAATTTTCTTCATCAAAACCTACTCTAGCATATGAAACTAAGAGTACTCATTGTTAGGTGTATTTTTGGAATGCAATGAGCTGTGCTGAAAGCTGTAATTTTTCCTTCCTGAAAGCACAGAAATGCAGACCATTGTAGAACATTGTGGCAGAAGAGGGGCTAAGAGAGACTGCAATGTATTTTCTTAAATATTTTTAAAGTTTGCTTTTATATGTGCCTGAGGTCAAATTTGTTGTGACATGCAACACTCAACACTGCCATCAGAAAAGTGACAGACACCTGAAATACAGAAAAATGCATCCAAAATCCTTTTAAATCTATGAGGCAAATATTCGGAAGCTTTCCTCTATTCTCTACAACCCCAAGCAATCCAAGTTAAGGATTGGGAATGCAGCCTCAAAAATGTATTACCACTCTGAACTAAGTCACTGACCTTGACAGAGACATCTAAGTTTAGGTGTCTAACCAACTACAGCCTCAAGGCTGCAGTGCTTGACCTGTCTCTGACACTTCAGAAACACCTGACTATCAAGAGGGCACTGCAGACAGTGCAAAGCACCTGTATAAATAACCAAATAAAATCCTAAGCTGCCAGCAAGCAGATTCACTCTCTAGGGACCGTTCATGTCACATCTCTACTGAATAATGCACGTATAGGTCAGGTACACAGCTTTACATTTACATCTCTTAACCCAGAGCTGAAGTCTCCCTCTCATATATGCAAGTTTTCTAGTAAAAAGTTTCATTGTTAAAGATAAAGGTACATGCTGAATTAAATACAATCTTTTTTACAGAATCCAAGGTTTACAGTTTTAGCAACACTACCTCACTCTCGGTATTAGTCTTATCTTATGTATATGTCCTATGCCCTGTGTTCTCAATTCAAGCATCTCAAAGAAAAAGAGTAGTTTCAATAGTTTATCCTTTACCTTCCCATAGCAACATTTACCTCTTAACATACTTGTAAAAGAGCAATACACAAAAATACCCCTAACCTGCAGAAAAATTAGAAAGCCAGAAAAAAAAATCACATTATTTACAAATCTGCATAACTGGTATTTAAACATAAACTATATATATATATAAAACCATTATGAAAATTGACTCACTCTGTCAGGTATGTTCACGTATGTTCCAGCATCAAGAAGATCCTGCACAATTTCAGTATGTCCCTCCTTTGATGCAATCATCAAAGCCGTGTTTCCATCTTTATCTGTTAGGTTCACATTTGGGTTCCTTTTCAGTATTTCCTTTACTGAGTCAGTATAGCCACCCTTCACTGCTACAATAAGTGCAGTCATAGAATTCTTTAAATAAAATCAAAAGATTTTATTGTACAGTGGATACAGAAATCATCATTATATCAGCAGTTCAAATAAGAAAGAGAACGCTCGCTGACACTCAATCATCCAAACGCCGCTTCACTTTTGTGTTTTAAAGAGCACCAAAATCCATGCTTTTTAAAATCAAAGAACTAAACTAAGAGCAATAGTACAGAACACTTCAAATGCAAAAAGTAAAGTTCAGATCAGTTTATTCTATCTCCTGAATGCCACACAGATGATAAAACAATTTTCTTGTCATATGGGAACATAGAGCACCCAGGTCTACCAATACTGTTCAAAAAGATGATTTTTGAAGAACTTCAGAAATAATCATATGAATCCCAAAAGATTTATAAACTTTTAATAGATTTTTTTTTGTTTTGACAAGCAATGTAAATGCAATCAGTTTTATTTAAAAACAATATGCAGCTGAAACTTCTGAAAAAAAAAATCAATTTCCGAAAAGTTGCAGTCACCATTATTATTTCCAAAAGATGATTTGTGTTTAATTTACTTTTCAAATAGCACTGAGGAATAAGATATTTCACGTATCAGGCTTGGATACTGAAAGAATTTTGATAGAATGAACCTTCAGATAACAATTACCTAAATTAATTTATGGTCATTAAAATTTAAACTTAACATATTGGTGTGTCCACTGTTGATACAACTCCCTGGTTACATCATATTAAAAGGCAGAAAGAAATTTCAGTAACTCTCACACGCAGTCAGCAAATAGCTGGAAAGCAAAACACTCCAACACTAACATTTCATCTTGTTTCATGTATTTCTTGGTATTTGTTTTAATAAAAAACCCAAACAGGACACAGAGATGTACTTATCACTGAAAAATACAGTCACTTACAGCTCCTTCTTGATCAACATCAGCTCCCATCTGCAGCAGGTATTTCACACACTCCAAATGACCTTTCCTTGCTGCCCAAACCAGTGGGGTGGTTCCATACTGAAAAAACATTCACAACATTTTATCAAACTGCTCTCTGTATTTAGTATCCATACAATCTAGTATTTATCCTATACTTCACTGCTCTAGTTTTTACAAGTATATAATTAGGTCTTGTGAATTAACACAAGCATTTGAAAATCCACTTCAACTTTTCTTTTGTAGATAGCTGTAAGAACTATTTTTCTATACAACCTAGGATAGCAAGGCTTCCAATAGCTCAGAAAATAGAAATACATTCACAACCATCTTGAGCATACTACGGAAAAATCCCTTTCAAGCATAATGACTTACTCTAGCTCGTTAATTCTAATCTCACGGGTAAAATATAACAGCAAGTTGTTTTCTAATCAAGACCTCATAGATTTCTTTTTACAAGAAACTTATCAAACATTACAGAAATTAAATGCAAATAACTTACTTTGTCAGAGCAGTTCACTTTAGCTCCATGCTGCAGTAAGAGATGGACTATATCTGAGTGGCCACGTCCTGCTGCCCAAATAATTGGATAAACACTGTATTGCTTAGAATTAAAAAAGAAATAAATAATTATAGTCTTATGTATTTTAATTATTTTACATCAACAAAGCACGCCTCAAGAGAAGCTGAACCCATGGCAGAATGAGTATACAGAAATAAATCCAACTACATAATCAATAATTGTTAACCAGTACATTACATAGATGACATCTAGGAAGATGTCCACCGTTTTGAATCAGTTTTGATTTGTAACTACTTAAACAAGGTTTGTAAATTCACATCCTTGTCTTACTAGGAACATTTGTAAGGAAGAAAGGAAGCAACAGACAGCTATGTAATATCCCTTAAGTAATCAAGACTGCAGAGGAGTTGTGCCACACACACTAACATTGCACATGCAAACCAGAGAAAACCATCACAAAGGTTGTTCTGGCCACTGGGGCTTTTCCTTCATTGTTCATTGCCCCAAACAGCAGAGAATTGACAGTATAAACAAATTGTTCAGTGCCTACACTTTTGCAGAAAACACTTACAAATGAACTAAATCTCAAAATCTTAGGGTTTTTTATTCTCCAACATGAATGGTATATGTTCTTATAAAAACTATTATGAAACAAAGCAAATTATGGTTTCTAAATTGCACACATTAGTTACTCCATTAGTTACTTCATCAACAGATGCAGAAAAATCAGTTGTTATACAAGAAACATTAGATACACTACTTACCTTTTCTGTTATTTCCTCTCCTGATAATTTTAATCTTAGTATGAGCTATACAACCACTTGCCTCAATTAAAAAAAAAATTCAAAATTATTTAAAAAGTGGCAATCACACAGATTATTAAAGCAAGCCCTTTATAAAGTACAGTGATTAATGTCATACTGCCAAAAATGCAAAATGTTTAGTCAAGATAATAAGATGAGTGTACAATTCAGGACTTGAAACACTTGGGAGGAGATGTTTACCACTAAAACCTACCATGCCCGTGATGTTCGGATTTGCTCCTTTCTCAAGCAGCAGCTTAGCCACTTCTGTACGGCCTTTGTAAGATGCCCACATCAGGGCAGTCCATCCTCCCTGGCAAAGACAATTCAAAGAAATTAACAACTGAAAAGTACTTAGAAATATAACTAATGACTTTTATTTCATTTTGAATGAAATGAAATGAAATGAAATGTCCTAAAACTATTCTGCAAATTCAAAATATAGTAAGGACTGATGACACAATGTTGTAATCCTATTTACTTAAAATAAATAATAAGCTCCTGTATGGAAGTACTAATTTCCTGTTATATGCAAAACTCAGGAAAACATCATGTCCTTAATGTTGCTGAACACTGAATTCAGATTTCAAATACATACAAATCCAACCACTGGATTTAAGAAAAAACAAGAAACACAACACTATCTTAAAGTCTAGACTTCAAATCAATTAACATGGAAAGTTTATTTTTGATTTCTGTAGCAGGGAGTAATAAGAGCAATTAATTTCAAACTATGCTGGTGTGTTCATTTAAGTTTGTAAGCTAGGAGACAAGGAGGTTTCACTGCCTAAGGCATTTGACAGGTCAGGTAAACAAATTTCATTTTAAAATGACAGTATGCCTCCAATAACTGTAAGCACAATTTTTATTTATTTCTTTATAACACACTTTTGGAGATGTGAAAGATCCCTCTGACTGACAGAGGTCTAGAAACCAAGCACTTGACCATGTGAATGTGCTTAACATTAAACAAACAATCTTAGTTAGTGAAGATGCCTCAGCTTCCAGTCAGTGGCACTTCAATTAAAGGAAGCATTTGAACTCACCCCTAGAGGTTTTCCACATTTTAACTTAAACAGAATAAAATTAGTCCTTGCAGACACCTAATTCCATCTTCTGTCAATGAAGACAGTTTTTAGCTCTTCAGGGCCATCTAACTTAGATTTATGTCAGCAGCTTTTGTAACTCCTTTGATGGGCTGGACTGTAGTGCCCACTTTCCCATACAAAAATTTGGCAAGATGAATGAAAGCAAGCGTTAGGAGACTGAAAACAGGGACTGCTGAACAAACAATCATGGCTGTCCAGAGTAAAAGCAAATACAGACAGGTATCTTCTGGGTAAGATAATGTTTATTTTACCAGAATAATTTTTAAAAAAAGCCACTACCACCCAAAAAAACACTTCAACTAAAAAAGCCACAAACCAACCCTCCTCCTGCAAAAAACTCTCACCCACAAAACACACCCAAAAATCAAACTATTCTTCAATTTAGCTTTTTTTCCAAAGCAAATAAAGGAGGGAAAAGCAGCCCTAGTAATCCAGCTGCCATTATTAACACTAAAGCAATCATTTTACAAGTGTAAAATGCAATATTTAACTATATATTCTTTTCCATTTCAGCAGCACTGGATACATAATGTAAACATGAAAGATCTTTCCTTAGTTTTACGGAATTGAAAATCTCCAACTCACAAAGCTTTTTCTATTTTATTTTTACACTAAGACAACACATACCAAATCCCGATGCTCCAAACTGACATTATAATTGAGTAGCTCTGCTACAATAGCTGCATGTCCTTCTTTAGCTGCTGAAATAAGAGCTGTCCAGTTATCCTAGAAAAAAAGGGAAGAAATGTTATAAAGTAATATTCAATATTTCAATACAAGCAACCTTGTCCTTCAAACATTTAATCCACAACAGGAAATACAGAAGCCCTTAAAATAGCTGTCCTTTAAAAGAAAATAAAAAAAGTACTAATAAACCCACAGTATGCAAGTTATACACATGAAAATACTGAGTAACTACTCCAAATCTCCCCTCCAATTATGTGCTCTCCTACCCAATATCTAGCCCTTTCCACTCCTCAGTTCACTGCAGGTTATCTTAATAAATATATGGAGGAAGCAGCACCTACAAAGGATTAGAAAATGAGGTCAAGACATTAAAAACTGCTGAGAGGGAATGAGATACTAACCAGGACCACAGAAAAACAGTGGCAGTGGGTATCCATAAATAGTGTGTGACAGCACTCAAGGGACTGACATGTAGGGTAACCTGGACCCCAGCTTTTCACATTTCCGATCTCTTCAGGAAGATACATTTCCCCTTGCATTATGCTTATTTCCCCCTCACTGCTCAAAGCTCATCCAGGAGTGGATTGATTTTTTTTATATGCTACACAATTATAAAATATAGCAACAATTTATAAGGTAGCTGTCCTTCCTAGAAGTATAGGAATTGTGGCATTTATAGCAATGGTAATAAATCTCTCAAAACAACAGAGACATGGTTGGTAGGTAGGTTTTGTTGTTCTGGATTTTTAGGTGACATATTCCACAGAAGACCGGGGTGTCCATACTGCTACACTTAAACTAAGTGCAGAAGTAAAAAACCCAAGTGATATCCTTTTCCTGTTTATCACTCCTCACTGGATATACAGACCTTTCAAAACTTTCTACCAATATCTCCGTTCTATTCACCCCTTTTGGGCATCTTTTATCTGGAGTTAACCTCTTTTGCTGAGGCATGGAGATAATTCATAAATTTGAAACCCCCTCTCTGCCACTGTTCTGGCTTTCATCTGAAATAATCCTTTAACCTAAATTCTAGGTATTTACTGGAAAACCACCAAAACCAAATAAAAATTAAATCCAAACAAAATAAACAAAAATTCAACCCACGGACATACCTCAACAACACTGAGATAAGCAAAATCACTTGGACCTTATCTTTGATGCTGTATTTATCTATTCTGATTTCCCAGAAGAAACACTAGCAAATTCAGCAGAGATGAAGATGTTTTAAACATCTGAGGAATATCCTCACTCTTCATAAGGGCTCAGAGAAATACAAAAGCTAAGCAATTTTGAATAAAATTTCTCTAACATGCAATTTTCCACCTGCTTTTTTGCCCCCTGAGCTCAACACTAACTTAAATTCCCTTTCTTTGCCTGCCCCTTGAAATTTCTTGTTCCTCCACTGTTAGGTGTCATTACATAAAGGACTAATACTTACTGCATCTTCCAAGTTGCAATTAGCTCCTTTCTTGAGAAGCTCCTGGACAATTTCTAAGTTGCCTTGCTCAGCAGCCAACATAAGTGGAGTCTGACCATTCTGAAATCAAAGTGACAGGAAAATAGATGCATTGGGAAGTGATGAAAAAGACACACATACTCACACAATAAAAACCCAGCAACTACAGAGCAACATTGTCTCCATTTTTAATTGCCACTGAAAAGCAGTAAGAAAGGCTGGTGTTAAAACCACACAGCATACTTGCAATAAAATTGGTGAATATGGTATTAAACTCTGTCCCATAGAAGATTAAAAAACAAACACAAAAAACCCCCAAACACTTCAGACATGAAAAAGGGCTACTAAAAGAAAAAAGTTACATTATTAATTATCTACCTTTCTGAATTAATTGCTCATTGAAGACATCTCCAATGCACCTTCACAGCCTGGACAAAGTTGGGAATTGGTGTATGGATGGTGGCTGATGCAGCAGATGCTCGTGCTGCCATCCAGAGGGTGGGGCAGACAGGAACCTTACTGTACTGAGCACAGGTGTCTTGGGATGTCCAGAGGGAACTGCACTGAATCTCTGTGAAGAGAGGCTGGGACTGCCCTGCATCAGACACAGGCAATTCCAGCTGGCTCCAACCAACCCACCTCAGGACACAGGACTAGATAATCTCCAAGGATCCCTTCCAAGCAGTGCTTTAGCAAAACACACAAAATCCCCTATTTTAGCCTGACCATTCTTCTTACCTCCTTCTGAACAGTTACTATTGTTATCACTCTGATTATCTTCCACAAGTGGAAAACACAAAAGGATAATACATTCCAAATAAAAGTATGTCTGGGCAAGAAGAGACCGTGGATGGCAAAATCATTCCCTCCTGTAAGAAGTGTCATACAGCTGCAGACTGGCTTCGGTTTTCTGTGACAGATGTAGAATTTTCTATAGGGGTACTGAAAACATCCTGCCCTTTTTTGCTAGAAGACTCTCAAATGTAAATATAATGTTATAATGTTTTAGCAACCATCACAAAGATTTCACCAACACAGAAACAAAAGATAATTACTACATCTGTGACCTCCAGATTCATTCTCAAAGGTTATCCGAGAGTCTAGACGCTCCACAACAACTAAGTGCACATATTTCTCACACACACATCAAGTACTGTCATCAAATTATAACAGAGCACACCTGTACCACTTCAGGGAAATCAATTAGTGGTGCCACCTTACAGGTTAGCACCCTCACAGTCCCTGAGAGAACAGAAGATTCAGAATTGAATATACAGAAGCTCCCTCAGTAGCATGAACAGAAAGAAAGGCACATCAAGAGAAAGTGGAGGCTGTTAGGATCAAAGTGTATCACACAAAGCAAGCATCTATCATTAGCTGTTAATTCATGTGTCTGGTATGAGAGACAAAAAAATCACAAGTAGAAGGATGTGCAGAGAAAAGGCAGAGAGGCTGAGACTTGCCCCACTTAATGAAACTGCGTTAATGCAATAAAACCATCCATACACAAACTGACTGGGACATCCCAGCTTTTCTGGCAACTGACCACAGTCAAGACAAAGGGCTGGTAACAATGTGGGTGATCCTACCATTGGACAAGTCACTGCAGCCTGGGAGGTCCTGGCATTAGCCAATTTTAGCTTGCCAGCAATCTTTTTAGATCTCCAAAGGCACTCTCCTTTTGGTATTTTCTTTTACCCAGGAGGAAAAGATGTCTTGGCAGGTCCAAAACTGGAAACTGAACTGCACTCAAAGCCACTGAATTACAAGGAAGAGCTAACATTTAAATAAAACTCCTATCATATATAAGGACTGTCCCCACAAGGGGTTTAAAACTGATGCAAACCACCCACGTCTGTGTGCAGAAATGACCTTCTCCAATGCAACAGATAAGACAACAGAAAACAATAGGTATCAGAGAAATGATCTCTGCAAAAAAGGCAGTGAATGAAACCCAGGACTACATTTAGTCCCACCAATGTGAAGAAAAATTTCAAAAAGAAGGTGAAGGCAGGGACACTTGATAAAATCAACACGATCTGTCAGATTTCAGCTATGTTGTTGAAAGGAATTGCCAGCAGAGGGAACAGACATTCCCCTTCTCAGATATGCTACATGCCAGGTGGTGAGGTTCATGTGTATGCTCTGAAACTTAAAAATTCTCCCATCTGAAATACCTCAACATATGTACATACACAGCATGGAACAAATGTGCCAACAATGAAAGAAAACTGTTTTAATTGAAAACAGATCTAGTAACTACAGTAAGGCTATTTTCTTTACATTGTTGTCACATTTGCATGATGCTTTTTGGGTTTGAGTAATATATGCCATTGGACTTCTTTCCAAAAAAAAAATTTCTTTCCACCTTATGCAGATTTGAAAAACTGGTCAATATAACAGATTCTGAATAATTCCCATATAACTCCCTACTGTGTATCAAGACTTTTTGTACTCCTGGTAAACTCTAGACACACCTCTTGGATACATATTTTTTCATCTAGATGAGCATATGCTCATGTAAGTTGCAATATATGCTTTTATTTGGATTGTATAACAAAGAAAACTCTTGACTGAAAACCAGAATGTGAGGCAAGGGTTATCATCATACCAGGTTTCACCACAAAATGAACAGGGCATATGCAGTTGGATCTGTGAACTAAGAAACAATTCTTAGCCACAGAAACAGATGTATAATCTCCATTCACAAAGTAAGGATAGAGCTGCATTTTCCAGCTCAGAAGAACACTCTAGAAAGCAAATGCTATGAAAGATGCTTGAAGTGCTGTCAGAGACTGAACACACAGTGTTTAGGTTATGCAAAGATAAGCAATCACTTAAAAACAAAACTGAATTTTGTATATTAAATAACCAGTGTGATCTCACTAATTATTCATTCTGTAACTAATAAGCTGCAATGTGAAACTGACCTTTTCAAAAATCATCTTACCTCATTTCTCTCATCAACATCCCTGCATTTCTCAAGAAGCGCTTTCAGAGCAGGAACATTTCCTTCTTCTACGTAGGTCAACAGACTCTGACTCATCAGACTCGCCATCTTCACACACTATTTCAAATGCTTCTCAGTAACACAGCATACCTGTATTGCAGAAAAGAAAAAAAAAAGCAAAGCATAAGTAACAGCTATGACATTTGGTATTAGAAAGCAGGAATTGTATATGCTAATAAGTTATTGGCTGGGTACAAACACCTGCCATTCTCCTCAACAAAACTCTTTGAAGATGTGCATTAAAAGGTACTACATTTCCACGAAAAGTCTTAACTCTCTCTAGTTCTTAGAAAATTACAGAAATTATTCTAACTGTTATGTGTTGTCTAAATAAATATTTTGAATGGAATGCATATATGTATATACAGTATTATATGTATAGACAACATGATATCTATATACGTTACATACTTTATATATATTAGTTGTAGTTATAATATAACCCTTATCCTTTATGCGTATAAGCAGAGCATTGAGACTAATCAGCATTACAAAATACAGTGATTCTAGCTAAACTGCAGCCATATGGAACTCTGAGAAACACCACTTACTAAATCAGTTATCAACAACTTTATGCAGACATGCCTGCATGTGATGGCATGTTGTTAACTTGCCAGTCAAACATAACATGGCTTGTTAACTGATGATGTTTTTAACCTCTAACATGCAAGATAGCAAATGTTTTTCTTTCTTAAGGCAGACCATTAAGAACCATTTCAGAGTCAAAAAGCTGTGCCCAGTGTTTAGAGCACAAGTAGTACTACTGTGTTAAATTTATACACACACAGCAACAGAAGCTGAGTCACTTACTGCACCTAAATTAAGTTTCACTGGATGCAGAACAGGTCATGGGGCTAAACACAAGACTCCACCAGCCCTTCACACCTTTCTCCTCACCAGTGGCTGACATGATCATGCTAGCTGCCTTTTTGTTGTAACAGCAGAGCAAAACCTCCAGTTCAATGTTAGCTAAAGCCTATTGCTTTAGGCTATTCTCTCCCAGGGAGAAGCCAGACTAGTGGCTTTCCTGGGCAAATATTCTTACTTTTATTCTCAAATCAAAGCAGACAATTAATTTTTCTGTGCTTCCAACTGAAGTGTAACAAAAGAGATGAGAGGAAGCCAGCAAGAACTTCACTGTGCTTTGCACAGAGAAGTTCATCTAGATTTGGAGATTTAAATCAAATAATCCAGCTCCACTTTAAATTGCCTACATAGCCTGTAACACCATCATTTTTCCTTTACCAAGTAAGTATATATAGTCATACATACTGCTGTCAGGATATGTTAGCTCACCTACAGCAATGCAGCCATCAGATGACCCACATACAGAAATGCCTTGTTCAAAATAAAGCCAGTTAACACATCAGCTAAGATGACAGCAACTCTGAGTATGTGCAAGTGAAATTCAGGTGCACGTGAATGTCTAGTGACAAAAGAAACTATAGACATCATTTAAAACTCATGCCTATAAACAGTTAAAAAAATTAATCTGGATTTGACACATAAAACCCAGCAGCAGTTTTCCTAGGCACTGCCCAAGCAGCCAGTCTGCCCCACAAAAAAGCTATAAATAAACTAAGAACACAAAAGGTCTGTCATATTTATCGTACAGTTCAATTACCATCAAAGGTGGTGAGCAGCACAGCAGTGGTGGTATATACTTGTCTCCATTTTTTCGGTAGGAGGAAGAGCCAATTGAGAGGTTGCAAACTTAAAAACAAAAAAAAAACCCACTAAACCACACAAAATACAAAAGGTTTGAAAAGAAATGGCAATTTTACTGACTCACTGTGGACACACTGGCTCCTACTGCCATTTCTGACACAAAAAATACCAGGGAAGTTAGCATCTTGCCTGGCATCCAGTTATCAATCCAGAACTGCCCACCCCCTTACAGCCTGCAGCAGAGCCTTACAGCCCCCATGCAAGTGTCTCAGGTATTCTCAGGCACTTAAAATGACATTAGATATTCACATACACCTCTATTCCACCCATTATTTTTTACATTTGATAACAGAAATCCATGAAGTGTGATTTGCTGCTAGCTCCACTGCCACCACAGACATTTTCTGCTTTTCCTGTGCTATCTCCCAGGTTCTCTCCTGTAGCTGTACCTTCAATCCCCATGCTATCTTCCATACCAAACACTAAATTGAAAACCGTATTAAGAACATCCCCAAAACATGACTGAATATGTCTCACCAAATGATTTATACTCTGCACTTGCTATCAAAATTTCACCAATTAATTCTTAGCTAGTGTGAAAAGAAAGAAAGTATTCAGCATTGCTTTTTCCTCAAAGTAAGATTCTTCCCTTGATGTTCCCTATGGGCATATTTCCAAAAGGCAGAGGCAGCCCTGCTGCACTGGAGATAAGCATCCTGCTTCAGAAATCCCAGCTGGCAACAGTGCAGCTTCTGCCTTCATGCACAGCTGAACCCTTAGAGACAGCTCTCTGACTAACACCTGATGTCAATTAACACATCTAGAGGTGTGTTTATAAACTCCATGTAAAAAATTATTTTTATAAAATTATAAAAGATTTGTACTGGTAAAACATCTCCAAGAATATTAGTATTTCTTGTCCCCTATGCTTCACTGTCACATAATATCCTCTTCTTAGAATTAATAAGTCTATTTTATAAAAACAAGAATCACAAAACCAAATACTATAATCATGCATGTTATATCCTCATACTTTTATTTGCCCTTTTTCAGGCAAGCTTTTTAAAGCATCCAAAAGACTAACATCTCTGGAGGGCTAAAGGAAAGCACCATTCACAGTTTAGGGACAACAACCACCAAACAAACAAAAATCTCCCCACCACTCCAGAAACAAAGATAAATTTTTTAAAAGTGTTATTATGATTTTTGGAAACCTTGCTTTATTTCTTCCCCACCAAGAACAAAGAACATGACCAAAATAAGCATGAATGGGTCTGTTCATGATACTTTCACTTGTGACAGCAACTAAACATCAGCTGAATATAGCCACAGTCCACCTTTTTATTAAATAAAATGTATCTTACTATGTTATGAAAATTAGGCACTGTACTCAAAGTCCATATGGATGCTGGTCACTAAAGTGGATTTCTTCCAATTCCTCAGATTTCTTTTAAATAATCATAAAAACTGAAGCAAGACTCTGAGGAACAGTCTCTGGCTAGAGAAGTAATTCTACTCTGGTCCCTCTAATGAAAAAGCTCCTGAAATATATATTCATACAGTTTTCAAACAACCCCGGACTAAAAAGAAAACTCTAAGGATTATCCTTGACCAAATTAAAGGATGAGAGCTTAATCCTGCCAAATTTCATAAATACAGTGCAAAACCAGTATCATTCAAGAACATCCTATACATAAATGGTCCTTAATTGCTCAATTAATATATTTACTTTCTTTGACACAGCAGAAGTATTTTCACAACCTATAACAAAAATTTCAATTAAAACCAGGATTCTGTTTGGAAACCAATCCCCTTTCCAATAAGGATTAAAGCTGTTATTTTTCTCTCCCACCTAAGTGAGCTAATTTCCAGTGCAAAAACCTGCTCTTCATTCACAATGCAAATTTTCAAGCTTGGAAATCTCACAATGCCCTTGGGCAGCAAATCCTGGTATTTTTCAAAATTAACAACACACCAAGAACTACGAAAACATATAAAGTGCACTAATGCTCAGGTGCAGGCAAAGTCTGCACAGGGATTAAGCTCTGTTAGTAAGGCTCTCACATCCTGACCTGAAGTAGACAAACATTATCAGCGTTTTGGAAAGACTGAAAAAATTTGTCAATTTAAAAAAATAGTTTCTCTCAACAGCACCAGTATCAACAGCAGAGGTCCTGATAACTCAAATCTGCAAGTATTTTATGTATTCTCAGAACCTCTTACCAGTTCCTAACTATATAAGAAATATTATTACTCACTATATTTTTCAACTATCCTGATTTTTACACAGATCTTCTGCATGTTTTTTTAATTGTGCAAACAGTGATCTTTTATGAATAAATAACAAAACTGGTCAACAACTCTAGCATTATTGAGAATAGCTACTGAAAACAAAAAAGAAAAGAAAGTCAAGATAGTAATGACATTAAATTCATACTTCTCATCATACAGTGAAAAGACTGCCTACTTTTTAATGCCTCCTTCCTTTTCCAGACACAAAGCCACCTTCCCAACATGCAACACTGTGGCAGATCTTTCAGCTAACTATAAAAGGAAATAATTACTGTGCTGCTGAAATCTAAGCACATACAACTCAAATGTGTAAATGCACAGCATTTCACCCTTAAGAACTGGAAACACCATCTTTTCAAATTAGAATTTAAAAATGGGAAACATGAGAATTATACACAAGAAATTTATTATAAAAAAAACTAACAAAAGTCAGTTTCATAGTCTCACACATTTCTATGCTTCATGATGGCATAAAGAAATGAAAAACATGCTGAAACATCACCTTTACTTACATCACACAGAATCTTACTAACACAAACATTGCCCAGTCTTTACGACACCTTATTGTATTCACTTTCTAAATGCATATACTTCCTAAACATGAAGAGATCACAAGTCAGGCAACACATGAAGTGGCAAATATTTTAAAATATTCTTTCTATTGGGACTGAGTCAGCCAAGATTCTGTTTAAAGAACAAATTTTAAGAACAGCTGAAATGAGTCTCTAAAAATATTAATTTCTGGTATTCAGAATCAGAGAAATAACAAATCTAAGTTTCCATAAGTAGTCTACACCCACACTTCTTCTCCAGTGTCTGAAATTCCAGTGTGACTAATGACCTTATGATGCATTTCTGCTTTTCCCTTTTTATCTGGGAACATTCATTCTACTTCTCTTAACCACATTTCTGTAATCCAGGTGAGAAGAGTTTTTTTTAAATTACCTTCCTGTTTGTTACTTTATCATAAAGAACAAAATTTAATGACTCTAAAATATCAAAAGACACAAAAAGTGGACTACAGCTAGACACACAGATATTCTTTTGAAATCTGAAAACAATATAACTGAAAAAATTTTGCACAACAAGAGGTCTCTATTGTAACCATCATAACTGCACACAGTAAGAAGCAGGGGAAACTGGAAATACACAAGTCCTTCTTTTCTACCTTTTGCACTCAAGGCAATAGCCATTTCCAAATATTGTAGTGATGGACTTATTGTTAGTTCTAATAAAACAAAAGAGGCTAGGGATTACATATAAAAGACTAGAAAGATGTAAATCTATATTTAAAATGCAGGGTTAGTTGTCAGATTATAGCAGCTATCAGATACGTCTGTGTTCCACTCTGGTTAAAGAAATCAGTAAAAATAAAGTGTGAAGTATTTGATAACAGGATTTATACTTTATCAGAGAAATCTGTCCACCTTTGAGACAAAATTTAAATATGGTCAATGAACAATAACATATTGCTAAGAACATCTGAATTCTAAGACAAAATTCAATTCCTAAACAAAATACAAGGTGGTCAGTCCTACAAATCACTATTTCAGGTTTTACATAAATCAGATAAAAGAAGGCAACCAGAAACAGTTACTAATATTAAGGGGTTTCTTTAGATTTTACCAACCAACACAAATCAATCATCAAAACCTGTACAAAATACACAAAAGCTCAAGAAAGTCTGCAACGTCATCTTGTCCAGTCTCATGTGGCCAACACATCTCTCTGTATCATAAAATCAAGGGTTTGTTAGTCAAAGACACAAGTCATATGACAAAAATCTAACTTTTTGAGTATTTCCACTTAAAAATAGTGTGGTGTAGAACTTTAAAAAAATACAGCACCATTTAATAAGCTGTGATCATGCAGAATTTTAAGTAGATTTAAATTTTTTAATAACTAACTTATTTTAAATAAACACTGTGGCAGAAAAAATAATAGATATCCAGTAGACAAAAAGATGGCTTTTCTTACATGTTCTGATTTCAGAAAAAAATCCTGGTTTTCTGTCCATTTCATTACTATTTGATCAGGAGAAGGAGTGTCAGGTAATTAATCAGGTAACAATTCCAACACTTCTCCAGCAAAAGACATATTACTGTATTATTCCGCCATTAATCCTTTACCAAAAGTTAGAGAGAGGGAATCACTTTTCCAAACAATTTTAAGCATGTATGTGTAGTGACAAAGCCCCACTACCTTTCAGACATATTGCTACTCTTTCAGTGACGTCCTGTGGTGGGACCTGAGGCAATGGGCAGAAACTGAAACACAGAATCAATTAAACTGGAAAAGACCTCTGAAAGACCATTGAATCTAACCTGCGATTGAATATCACTATGTCAACTAGACCATGGCACTAAGTGGTCTTTCCTTAAAACACCTTCAGGGTCAGTGACTCCAGCACCTTCCTGGGCAGTCCACTGCAATGTCTAACCACTCTTTCTGAAAAATTCTTCCTAATATCCAGCCTAAACGTCCCCCAGCACAGCTTGAAGCTACATTCTCTAGTCCTATGGCTTGTTGCTGGGAGAAGAGGCTAATCCCCACTTGGCTACAATCTCCTTTCAGGTAGTTGTAGAGAGTGATAAGGTCACCCCCGAGCCTCTTTCTCTTCCAGGCTAAACAGCCCCAGCATTCCCTCGGCCGCTCCGCACAGGACTTGTGCTCCAGACCCTCCACCAGCTTCACTGCCTTCTCTGCATTCAAAGCAGTCTCTGCACATGAGGAAACACTGTTAATGTGACGGTGACCCAGCACTGGCACGGGTTGCCCAGAGAGGTTGCAGTCTCCGTGCTTGGAGACACACCAAAGCGCTCTCTGGGCACGGTCCGGAGATTCACTCTTGTCCCTACTCGAGAACGGTTGGACCCTATGACCTGCGGAGGTACCTCCCATCCTCAACCGTTCTGTTATTCTTTACCCTGGCAATTAGATGCCAAAAACTTCCCTGACGGGTGAAACCCTTATCTACCTTTCCGAGTCAACAAGAGAGACACACGGTACAAAAAGGCTCCTCCACCCCCGGGACAGGGGTGACAGCAGTGCCCGCGGCACTAACGGGACGTTTCACCCACAGTGAGCAGCCCTCGACAGCCGCACACCGAGCACGGTCCGCCCCGCACACGGCACCGCCGGAGCCCCGGTACGCCCAGGACAGAGCGGGGCGGGCGCGCCGCCGCTCCCGACTCGCGGCCCTGCACTGAGAGGTGAGGGGAGCGGGCTCCCGAGCCACGGCGGCGATGAATCGCCCGAGCCCAGCGCTCCCCGGGGGCCCCGCCGGTAGCGGCCCGGCCGCGCCCTTTGTTTGGCAGCGGGAGCGTCGCCTCCCCCACAGCCCCGTGCCCTTCCCCTGCCCTTCCGCGGCCGGCCCGCGCCGCCGCCTTTCGCCGCTACTCACCCCACGGCCGGGCGCACTGCGCGCCTGCGGCGGCTGCCCGGGCCCAGCCGGAGCCTACACAGAGGGAGGCGGCGGCCCCGAGCGCTGCTCAGCTCGGCCCAGCGGCGCCCGCCATCTTCCGCCGCTCCGCTCCGCCCGCCCGTGACG